>PVJA010003593.1:0-55603 GCA_004027025.1 Myocastor coypus | reverse complement strand
TTTGCTTCGACTTCTGAAAAAGGTGGAAGTGTTGAGATTTGAGGAAAGAGATTGTTCCATTTCCAGTTTTATGTAAACTGCTTATTTTATGTCAGGTGGAGTTATGAACTTACTATTATCTTCATTTGAAGATATAGTATAGTTTAAGGAAGTGTATTTGAGAATCAAGTTGACAGAAAGTAGGATGTGACAGTTAGTCTGATGTGTCAATTTTTTCTGGCATCAGGGATTGAACTCAGGACCTTGTGCTGGCCAGATAGGCACTTAAGCTGCTGAGCTATGTCTCTGGTCTGAAGTAATAATTTTATTAGCTTTGGAATATGTCTGGGCTGAGAGAATGATGGAGGAAACTCATAGGTGTGTGACTTTTGAGTCTGTCTGACTCTTCACTCTTCCCCTCTTGTCATTGTTTCCTCCATCTGTTTCCCAGCATCCACAAACCAACAATGTTTATTTTGCTATGTACTTGCACCATAATAACCATGCCTTAGGCCTATCATACTAAGGAAAAAAAATCTGCAGAAAGTATGAGCCAAATTAAACATTTCCTATTTTCAATTGCAAGTGTATGGTATTCTGTTCCTGAGTTGAGAAATCTGATTAATATAAGTCATCAGAGACTTTAGTTGTAATGTTTCAGAAAGCCTGCTTGAGTGAGATGAGAATGAGTGGGAAGTGAGGAAACAGAATATAAGAACAAAGGGTTGTTTTATGAGATTTGCTTACAAAATGAAAAGTTATAGGCAAATAGCCAGAATGAATAGGCAATATGGTGAAGTGTTTTATTTTCTTATTTATTCTTTGAAGGAAGGAAAGGTTTATTTAGCTCACAGTTACTCAGAATTTTAGTCCATATTCAGCTGGCTCCAAGGCAGAAAGGTGAATGGCAGAAAACAACCTTTCATGGTGGCAGGCAAAGAGCAAGTGCAGGTGGGTCCGACAGGATGGCTCAGTGGTCTAAAGCCCCTGCTTAGGAAAGCTTAGGCGGCTGCAGGGATAGCGGTTCCATCCCAGGCACCACATGCTGCACCAGCCCTGCCCTCAGAGCAGGCTGAGCCGGCCATAAAAATAAAATAAATAAACAAACAAAAGTTCTGAAACAAGAAAAATTTAAAAATAAAATAAAATAAATTAAATTTAAAAAGGGGCAAGTGCAGCAGCTCAAGCAGCTAACTTCTCTTCCTTCGTTACACTGAAATGCAAATCACTTGCCCCAGGGGAGGGGCAGCACCCATTTCCAAAATAATCAACTACAAATTCCATCAGACCCCCATGGCTGCATGAAGCTTTGGGGGGACACCTATGCACAAACCATAACATTCTGCCCCTGGATCCCCAAAGACTCCTGCACATCCCTTTATGTAAAAGACATTTTAGTCCATCTCTAACAGTTGGCAAAGTCCCCACAATTCAGCATTGCTAAAAAGTTAAAATATCTGTAAGCACCTGTACAAATGAAATAAAACACATCCTATGTGCAAAGGCACAAGATACACATCACCATTCCAAAAGTTACATACAGCAGGGTACCAAGCATTGGGAACAACACAAGTCCAAAATCCGGAAGAGTCAACATAAAATCCTGTAGGTTCTTGTTTAACATTCAAAGCAATCTGTGGCAAATTGGGAGCTCCATGTGGCTCTGTCCCTACAGCATTCTTGGTAGTTGTAGCTCTCATAGCTTCTCTCTCAGGCTGGCTTTTCTCCATCTTTGCAGTTTTCCTTAGCAATCCACATTCCTGGCTTTTCCAAACTTCTGCATTTTCCATGGAGTAGGCTTCTCACTCAGAGCTTTACACACTGCCTTTTCAGGGGCTCACTGCCTGGACTCCCAGGCCTTCTTCTGAAATGGAGGTCAAAGCCTTCTTTATTTCAGAACTTCTGTATTCTCAATGCACCTAAAACCAGTGCCAATGGATCATGCCAAGGTCTGCTGCCAGCAGGAGTAGTAGTCAGGCTTCCTTCTCCCTTGGCTGTAGGGATTGAGTACATGGATTGCTCAGCACTCTGACCCTGATTCTCAGCAATAAATTCTCCAGGCTGGTGCCAATCTGGAACAAAGGCTCAGTGGCTTTCCCCTCAAGGCAAAATCTGTGACCCTTGCAATTCTGAGGCTGGAAAGGGTGGAGACCTATGACCTCCTGTGATGACTTTAGGCTATGTTTTTCAGTCTCATTCTTTCTCAGCAATAGAGATCCTCCCAGTTCTGTCTTTGTAGTCCACAGCTTTATTGGTGCTTCCTTTCCCGCCAAACTCACAACATTTTAAATCCTCTTGCTAGGCTGCTTGCTCTTGATTCACAATATAAATCTGGCTAAAAGCCCCCAATAGCAGCCATGCCACTGCCCAAATATTTGGCTGCTCTGAAATATTTTTTGAAAATTAATCAGTCCACTGTGCTTTACACAGTCTCAGGTAAAATCTCTGGCCACATGGAAAATGTAGATAACTTCTCTGCCAAGTAAAAACACAAATGATCTAGAGTCCAACACCCAATACAGTCCATCTTTCCAGCAGCAACCTCCCCAGCCTGGTCTTTACAGGCTGGCCTCTATCAGCATCCTGGTCTCCTGACCTCTGACCAGAATCTCCACTACGGAAGAGCCGAACCTGTTCCAACTCTTTGCAATTAGAGGACCTCTCCATATCTTTCCTATCTCTTGCTGTAAGCCATTCCCAAAAGCTTGTAATGCACATGGTCATGCTCAGCCACAGCAGCAACTCCACTCCTGTGATACCTAATTCTGTCTTAGTTACTCTTCTGTCATTGGTATTGGTGCGACAAGTACCCAACACTCAAAATGAGGGAAGGAAAGGTTTTTTTTTTTTTTTCCTCACAGTTACTGAAGATTTTAGTCCATATAGAGCTGGCACATGGCAGAGGATAAACTTTCCATGGGGGTGGGCAAACAGCAAGTTAGTGAAGTATTTTAAATTTATTTATTTATTTTTTGGAGGCTTAAATATGAAGAAATTTAGTTGGAGGCTCTAGATGTCCAGAAAGAACATACAAAAAGGCAGAGATATCTTCTTTTATTTCATAGAGAATTCTGAAACAGATGAGATCTTTGGATGGTGAAAGTCATCTATAGACCAGAGAAAATGTAGCTCCTCCAATCTTGGTGGGGGTAAATGGGTTTAGATCTGGTATGAATGAAAGTTTATAGTAGAGATGAAAACAAATCCTCATGGATGGCTTATATTTTGTGCATAAAGGAGAAAGTAAGGTCATTTGGAGGAAGGAGAGGGATATGTGGCAGTGTAGGTGATGAATAAACTAATTTGGAGGATGGTTAAATCAGACATCTGTGGAGAGTTGCAATATGAATTAAAAAGATACAGTAGGGTAGCTAGGCAACAAACAGTTTCAACAAGGTTCTGATTTTGAGCCTAAAATATCCTTCCTGTAGGAATTATTCATGTCCTACGTGCATGTTGCGAACATGCAGTTTCATACGTTAAGGGCAAGCATATTTTCCTCTAGCTTAATAGGAATGAAATTGCTGTGCAGAGTTGTAATGCTTATACTACTTCAAATTAATAAAGGTAACAAAATTAGTGATAATAATACTTCTATATCATTCTATTTAGGAACTAGTAGAATAGGAAGAACTTATCCTGGATATTTCTGGAATGGAAGTTTAAAGAAACTTTCTTGGCAAATAAAAGAAAACAGAAATATGTTGCGGAGGCAGAAGAGGCTTATTGAAATTTCAAATCACTAAATTCTAAAAATGAAGGAATAATGGATTCAAATATGGTAGTTAATATGTAATTTGTTACACATTAAAGTATTTTTTTTTAGTTTTCTCTTTTGGTTTAAAGTAGTTCCCAAGCAGTTTATCAATTCTCTTCCCTCCATTCAATTCTCAATGAAGAACTTTATAGAGCCAACCTCCAATAAAATGCCAACTTCAAGAGTATCCATGATAAGTACAATTAAGCACCTTCCTTGACATTCTGCTATGAAGACATATGAGGAAAGAATGATGCAAAGTGTGACTTTTATCAACTTACTTTCTAGATTCTACATTTTGAGATGGGAGGACATGGTACAGAAGTCCTATTTGGATGGCACATATTGTATGGAACATACAGATCATTCAGAATTTTGCTAAATAAATATCCGTAATCACTGTCCATAATGTTATTTTTTTCCTGTGCATCTATAAATTAGTATTGATGATAACATGTTCTCATATTCTCTTAGAACCATGTAAGGCAGTCATAAGGCTATGGACAATGAAAGGTTTCAGTTGTATTGACATATAGCAAAGGAAGAAAAGACATAGAAGTATTGCTACTGGCATTAATCGTAGCTGTGAATTCAGGTGTGTTTAATTCACTAGTTTCTAACTAGTCTAGGAAGTGTTCGAGTTGACTATATTAAGCATGGTCTTTGACCTGAGGATGCTTATAATCAGGTCATGGAAATATATCAATCTGCCACTGGGCCAAGATACCATGGGAAAATAACCCCTTCTGAGTGGCTTGATTTCTAGTAACAGCCTTGCCATCATGCCACCAGGTGTCCATGTTTACTTCACTGTCAGTATTCCTTATAAATCAGTCTGTTTTCTACCAAAGTTATGACTATTCTAAGTACGATATCATTAACATTAGAGTTTTCAAAGCCATTATTTGTGTTAGTAAGAGATATAATAACTGCAAAAAAGTGAAGAACCAAGATTTTAGGGAACTGGACAGAATTATAGTTTATAATTTAGGTTCAATTTTTGAAAGCAGGTATGAGTCATGTGTGTGGAAACTTCCACTTACTTCCAAAAACCAGGCCCAGATTTTGTGTTGTTACTTCTGCCTGCTTGCCATGACCAGAACCTTCATAGCTAGACCCCAGGCCCAAAGTGTGTGACAATATCCACACACTCTCTGGAATCTTCTCCATCAAACAGGCCTCCTATGGAATTCTGCGGCAAAACTCCTTGCAGAGAGGCTGGGGATCACATTCACAGAGCTAATCCAGGAGCAAAACATCTTACCACAGGAACACATTAGGTTCACTTGCATGGACCACAACAGGAAGAAGCTGAGCACAGCAGCCAGACCCAGCCAGTCACATCCGGACCAGTCCAATCTTGGTAGATTTTGACCTGGTAAGTTGAGACACTTTGCTAGACCCAGATCTGTGAAAGTGTCTTCACTCTTCTTCTCTTCATCTAAAGAGGACGCAACAGTAACTTGGTGAACTAGTCTGCCTGGAAAGCCCTAGGTACATTATGTGGAAGTGATCAGACAGAACACAGGAGAACTAAGTTAAATACAAATTACCAATTTAATATCTGCATAGTGACATAGACATAATGTTTGCTCTTACTGTCTGAAATACAAACCCATTAGCAACAAAAGATTCTCAACTGCTAATTACCTCTACCTATTATTAGTTCATTTGTAGAATTCTCACCTTGAATAAGTATATATGCTGAAATATGTGAACCAAGCAAATACACTGAGGATATCAATGTGTAATACTGTATCTATGCTTAGAATACCTTTCTTTGTGGTTTTCTAAATGCATACTGCTTCTAATATCGTATCAGTTTTTGGAATACTCTCAAGTAAAAGTATTTTTAAATAAAAAGCTAATAAAAGAGAGTAAGAGACAAAAATTGTACTGCTACAATTTTGTATATGGTTACATTTGTAAATTTCTGTATAAAATGTGTCATTGTTTTTTTTCACATGCCATATGCATTTATTAAAATATCAATCATTCACAGAAAATACCTGTTCTATGTTCAGTGTAAGGCACTTGATATTCAGAAAGATAGTGGTGTGAAGCTCAATTATGTATGTTATAGGGTTATAATATTAAGCTTCCCTTCTTGAGAGTTAACCACTTAAGTTTGCAGATTAAAAAATTACAGAAAAAGAAGGGCTACAAGGTTAGCCCCAGCCATTCAAGGTCAGTGAGGACTCAGAACATAAGGGAACTTGTACTGTAACATCCTATAACTCAGTGGCGTCACAAATTTTCCATTCAAAGAGCTCTTGAGGTACAGAGGAAAGTGATAGATTATGTATAGTGTGCCTAAGGACAGTTACCTAGAGAGAAAACATTCTCTGAAGCTTTGACGGTGTGCAAATTGGCAAGCAATGACTGTTACTTATCCAGATGGCTGACACTAAGAAAAGATCTACAGAAAGCTGCACATGCCTTCAGAGTAAATCTTGAGGTGATTTGATTGACTTTGTCACATACAAAAGTTGCATTTTTTATTGCTTAGGTCTTGCTTTATCTCAGTCTTAACCATGCAGTAGAAATGTCTAACCACGAGGTATTAAAAAGTAAAGCCATATTAGTATGCTGAGCTGTAAAAGGCTGAAGTCAACAGCTTCCAACATTGCCAGTTCTGCTGATAACCCACTACTATTATGGACTATTGGAGTATATGTACAGTTACTTTCTCTTAGTTCAATGAGAAGAAAGATTTGTACCAACAGTGTTTATAAAAGATATCATATCTGCATCATATACTCTGAACAACTACTATGAAAACAATATACAATGTATTAATTATTGTAACTGTCTTGTTAACCTGTTTGCAAACATTCTCGTTGCTATTTCTTTCTCTTTAAAATCGATATAAAAGAATGGAGGTGTGATTTGTTTACATTAGCATACTAGTGTTAGTGCAGTTTATTTTGTGTTGACATACATCAATCTCTTATTTTTTTTCATAAAACCTGATTTTGAATCATCATGATAGTTGTTGGTAAGTAAGCACAGTACTCCTGTAGTCCTAAGATTTTATTGTATTTGACATAACTTTATCTACTACAGACATTTCATTCTAACATATTCTCTTCCCAATATGCTAACAAGATTTGTGCATATTTTTCAGCTTCTTTTGCCAAATATAGAGTTGAAGTTACCATTGCTTTCAAAGTAAAAGCAGAAACATTGAGATAAATTAGCTACTTGGTTCAACTTATTTATCAAATTTACCAATTAATTACTGGAGTTTCTACTTTACTTCTTGGTGGTACTCGGGGCAATATTAAAACTTCATGGCAGCATATTTGTAAGGGAATTGTATGTAACCTGGAAAATTTCTTTTGTAAGGATACTATAAAATAAAACACATTTGTGTATGCAGTTGTAACAGGTAGCAAGTATACTTAGACATATATCCAAGAATACCATGATATTTATTTATTTATCTATGTATTTGTTTATTTTTTTCTTGTTTCAGAAATTTGTTTGTTTATTTATTTATTTTTTTATGGCTGGCTCAGCCTGCCCTGAAGGCAGGGCTGGTGCAGCATATGGTGCCGGGGATCGAACCGCGGTCGCTGAAACTGCCCAAGCTTTCCAAAGCAGACGCTTTAGACCACTGAGCCATCCTGCCGGGCCCCTGTTTATTTTGGTATTAGAGATCAAACTCAGAACCCTGTGCTTGCCAGGCAGGCACTATGTCTCTGAGCTATCTCCATGGCCCTCTGACTTTCTTTTACTCATTTTCTCACAATGATTTTGTACAAGATTTCTCCCATAAGTTCTGGAAAAAAAGAATGATTAAGAGAAGTTGAGAGGATACACATACAATTATGCATGTGATGTGTGCTTCATTCTGGATCTAGTTCTCCTACTCCAATATTTTAAAGAAATTCAGATCTTACATCTTCAAGGAATTTAAAATCTGTTAAGATTATAGCATGGGAAAGGATAATTACAAGGATGCGATTTCTACCATTGTAGAGTTTCATGCATCTATGGAAGTATGGGTGATTACAAATAAATCTCCTTGGTCAGGGGAAGTTTCAAGCAGCCTACTCTAGGGAAAGTAAATAGGGCACATTGGTGACTTATTATTATGTTTACATTCATGTCCTTGAACAGATATTCTGGACAACAAATTATAAAATCTACCTGCACATACATACATGCAATACATGTGCATATCCATGTACATGTACATACAGATTGATCAATAGATAATGGGTTGATAGTGCTTTCAGCTCAAACAACTCACCATAAATGAAAAAAAGAGCTTAAGCAATGACTATAACCTTCTGTATAGAAAATCTTATATCACGATGTGTGTGTGTGCTTGTGCATGTGCACATGTGTGTATGTGTATGTGTATGAGTGTGATGGCTGTATAGTTGCATGCGGTTGTATTTCATCACCTATAACATTTGTATTTTACTACTGTGTGAAAATATATGGTAATTTATTCATTTTATTTCTTTTACAATCTTATTTACTTTTGTGTTATGGCTGGCTCAGCCTGCCCTGGAGGTGGTGCTGGTGCAGCATGTGGTGCTGGGGGTTTAACCATGGTCCCTGTGGTTGCTTAAGTTTGCCTAAGCAGGCATGTTAGATCGCTGAGCTATCTTACTGGCCACAATGTACTGCAATTTAGACATGGAGTATTTACAACAATTTGGCTTTACATTAGGTAGAAAAAACTCAACCAGTTATTAAGGGATTTATGTTATGAGCATCACATTTTGTGATTATAACAAAATTAAATAAGAAAAATAGTTATAAGGGATCCAACAATATCATTTTCTTATTATACTTGTTAAACAGAATTATACTTTTATATGTTATATATGCATGAAAACTAATAAATTATGATTCATTTATGATCAAATGATGCAAAGTACCTCATGTTATAAAAGAAGAGTGTAGGGGCCAGCAAGATAGTTCAACAGACTAAAGCACCTGCTTAAGAAAGCTTAGGCAAGCTCAGGGTGTCCAGTTTAATCCAGTGCACCACATGTCACACCAGTCCCATCCCCCAGGCTAGCTGAGCCAGCCACAGAGTAAGGGCATAGTGGTGCATGCCTGTAATCCCAGCTGAAAACAGAAGGATCACTGTGAATCTGATCTGCGTGTTGAGACCCTATAAGAACCATATTTAAAAAAAAAAAAGAAAGAAAAGAAAAGAAGAATGCAACTTCTTGGTGCATATGTGGGTGATGTCAGCTATATATAAAAAATCAAATTTACAAAAAGCTGAGTAGTGCCATATTCAACTAATGAGTAAAGAGGAAATGCAGTATATCTTCACACAGTAATAAAATGCAAATGTTACAGGTGTATTTATTTATTTTTAAAGAATTTTATTTTATTTTCATTTTTTTCTTGTTTCAGAACTTTTGTTTGTTTGTTTATTTATTTATTTTTATGGCCAGCTCGGCCTGACCTGAGGGCAGGGCTGGCACAGCATGTGGTGCCAGGGATCGAACCGCGGTCCCTGTAGCCGCCTAAGCTTTCCTAAACAGGCGCTTTAGACCACTGAGCCATCCTGCCGGGCCCCGATGTATTTATTTTTTGACAGTGAATTTTCTAGTTAGATCAATGAATCGTAAAACAGAAAAGTTATTAAAAACATATCAAAGAAGAGTGTCTGAGGGGGCTGGATAGTTGGCAAAATAAAAGTTTAAGTGATGTTTTAACAGTAGCAAATAGATATCAAAATATGATATAAGAAGATTTTATGACAAACAGTAAATTTTAAACCTCATACAATGGTGTTTTTCTAGAAAATAGTTTTAATTAACATAGTATATATATACATATGTATATATATTATGAGTTCATGTTTCATATTAGTTCAAGTGCTTAAATCAAAGAACTAGCATTTCCTTTCTGCTACAAAATACATGACATACACAAATGCAAGATTTATTTTCAGCGACAGTTGTAAAGGTTATAGGTCATGGTTAGCTGGTTTCATTGGAGTCAGTCTGAGGTGAGGAAAAGCACCATGATGGAAGTGCATGTGGCAAGAGCAGCTTACGTCATGGCACCCAGGAAACAGAGAGACAGAGAAAGAGACCAGAGATCACAGCCAGTCTCCCAGATCACACAACTATGACCACTCCCTTCAGTTAGGTGCCATCTCTTCTTTCCCTTACTTCTCAATAAATAAATAAAGATGGGATTTGTAATCCCATCAGTGAATTCACTCAATGACAAACTTAGAACACTCACAATCTGATCACTTCTCAAAAGCCAATGTGCAAATCTTCAGTACAATGAACCATTTGTAAGCATTATGTCATTTTTTTATGTGTTTAGTGCAGGGTCTACACAGTTTCACTACACAGATTGGACTTATACTGATCCTCCTGTTTTTAGGCCTCCCAAGCACTGGGATGGCAGGCACACTCACGACTAGTCTCAGAGTCTCAACATGCCCTCAGGTGGAGCCAGCAGCGCAAGCTGAGGATTGAACCCCTGTTCTAAGCAAGTGCTTTAATTTGCTGAGCTATCTGGCCACCTCCCACTTTTTCCATTATGTCATTTGTATAGCCCTGTCATAATATTTCAAAGTAAACACACTTATTTAATTTTTTAATCCCAAGGTTAAAAATCTATCTAAAGCAATTCATATTACATGAGTTTTAGTTGTATCTATTACATAATGCTTAAAAATTTTTTTCAACCACAGCTGAGTCCTGTTCTTCCACAAATCTCATATCACCACTTCTTTAAAACAAGTTTAAAAGGGCAAAGTCTCATGTTTCAGTCCCTTTAGAAAATAATTTACTGAGGGATTATCTGAATGCACTTGATAGTATTCCAGGCTGACACAGATTTAGGCTTTTCTTTTGTCTTGCTAAAACTTACTGTACAATACAAAAGTCATTTTACTGACCTATTTGATCCAATTAATCTATGAATTATATTTTAACCTTATCATCTCATTGTAAATGATGAAATATTTCAGTTTGACGTATTTCTTACACATCCTAACCTCTTGATATAAAAGGGAGCACTTCTTAGCACTGGGTATTGTTATAAAATATATAAAGTAGAAAGAACTGGAATGAGTGAGATTTGACCTAAATCAGCCCTGAAAGAAAAAATGTCAAAAACAACAAAGAAATTCACATCTCATAACATAGTTTACTAGGCAGTTACAAACATGATGCAGCTATGCTCTCACATATGTATGTACATCTACATGCACCTATCTGCATGCACATAAATGAAGAGAATCTAGGCAATGCACAGATTGCTACCTCCTTCCCATGTGCAGATGAAGAAAGAGACTCAAAGTTTAAAAGTCCTCTGTTGGGGCCCAGTAGTATGGCTCAGTGGTCTAAAGCTCCTGCTTAGGAAAGCTCAGGCAGCTGCAGGGACCGCGGTTCGATTCCCGGCACCACATGATGCGCTAGCCGTGCCGTCAGGACAGGCTGAGCCTGCCATAACACTTGATCTTAAGCAAAAGGCCGAGAAGCGATTTGCCATAAAAATAAATAAGCAAACAAAAGTTCTGAAACAAGAAAAAAATGAAATAAATAAAATTCTTTAAAAAAATAAAAGTCCTCTGTCAAGTGCAAATAGTTAGCAAATATTTGTGGCAACATTAATGTTAAAATATGGTCCTTGGGCCCAGCAGGATGGCTCAGTGGTCTAAAGCACCTGGCTTAGGAAGACTTAGGCAGCTGCACAGACCTCAGTTCGATCCCCGGCACCACATGCTGTACCAGCCCTGCCGTCAGGGCAGGCTAAGCCAGCCATAAAAATAAATAAATAAACAAACAAACGTTCTGAAACAAGAAAAAAAGTATGGTCCTTTGTTAAAGGTAATTTAAGGGCAGTTACTGAGAGTAAGGAATTAATTTGTATTTTCACTGATTTGGCTCCTGGCTTATTAATCTAACTTTATTACCTATTATGTTTCAGGTACTTTAATTGAGGCCTCACTACATGATTGGCTTTCCCTTTCTGTGTTATTTTTCTGTTTTGATAGCAGCAATTCCTTTTAGGGTTCCTTAGTATTCTTTGGCTCCAACAATTTGCTATTTTCAACAATCAAGAGATTCCATTGAAGCAAGACACAATTGGATACTCTGGGTTTTCGTAACTGGAGGTTGTTTCTGTGAAGTTCATTTCACTTTTATACAGAGTAGAAAGAGCTCTCTATTGAGCAGAATGTTTCTCTGAATGGAGCCATAAATCAATTCATAGGGAAAAGTAAGAGGAAACAATGAGGGAAGACATCATGAACAAATTTGAATCTATATTGAGAAAATTTTCCAAATGTCCTTGACATATTTTGTTAGATGTTGGAAATTTAGTATACCTATCGCTTGGCTGCGAAGGACACAGCATATGGTTGTTTGCCATAGCAAGGATGTATAACTGAGATGTGCAAATATTATCTGGCTGCTAAATGTAAGGTGACCTTATGTTATGGCCCTTGGCCAGATCATTATTATCATGGAGGCCCAGCCTTTGCATCTGAGTTTATTTACTTGGAAGGATTAAAATGTGTTTGACTTCTCCGCTAGAGTCTGCCAATGACTCTAATGAAAAAAAGTTATAACAGGCCCCATGATGTTACAAAACTTCATTAGATAGAAGCTGCGCAATTATCACATGTTTTCATATATCCAATTGTCCAAACAATTAAAGTGCTTTTTTATGTCAAAAAAGTTTGTGCATTTGTATCAGCACAGTCAAAGCAATGTTCACTTCGGATATCACTCTGCTTTTTTATTTTAAAGTGGAAAAACAACAAAAAGGCAGGAAAAAAGCAACATACAATACAAATGCTAGAGAATTTCAAAGCAAGAATAGAAAATTAGCAATGGTTGTTATATTACATGCTGTCATAGTCAGATTTGTTGCTCAGATTACCAGGTATACGTGTGCAACCTGGTCAAAGAATTAAATAGTAACTGTTCATGCAAGTATAAATTACAGGATAGCTGAGATAATTGCATTACCCTTTTTTAGGAGAGGGTCTACAGGGTATTCATGACCTCACTACCAGATCCACCTCCTAGTGATCTGCCTGTTTACAGCCCCTAAGCTTCGATAACAACTGTGTACCACCACACCCTGTCTCAATTGTTGTCTCAGTGTGCCTCGTGGCAGGGCTGGCACAGCAGGCCCAGAGATCGAGCCCCTGGCCCGTGAACCTGCTTGTAGACACTGTAATCCACTGAACTATTTGACCAGTCCAATAACTGTACTATTAATTTCCATCAGTTTGTTGAAAAGTAACAGTTAGTATTTAAAATTTTTACTTCGACTTACTCTATATGCTAATATCTACAGTGTGAGCAACTACATTAACAGATACATGCAATATAAAGAGCACAGTTTCATCTTTTACTTTTATATGCACACTGTTTCTAATGTCTTATCAATCTTATTATTATTATGCTCACTTCAGAATAAATTAAATAATAAAGAGTTAGAAGGACAAGCAACACACACATATGTAATTAAAATTTTTATTTATTTGTTCATTTACATATTTGGCACAGGGTCTCATTACATAGCTCAGACTCCTAGTGATCCTCCTGTCTGAGTCTCTGGATTACAGGCGTGGGCCAACACACCAGATTTATGTGGCCAGAATGATGAACCTCAGGTTCTAGGGCCCACACTGCAGTACTAGAGGTTGAATTTGGATCCTTGAACTTTCCAGGAGGTGCTTAGTTTGCTGAGCTATTTCCCCAGCCTAACCATGCTCACTTCTAAGAGAACAAACAAATTGATATCGGAATCCCGCTATTATTGTGGTAGTATTTCTCTCTAAGGACGGTGACATTAATTGTATCTTATCAGTGTGTCACAACAAAAGAAATTCATCCGATTTCTTTCTTTCTTTCTTTCTTTCTTTCTTTCTTTCTTTCTTTCTTTCTTTCTTTCTTTCTTTCTTTCTTTCTTTCTTCTTTCTTTTTGTATTTTTTTTAAACAGCGTCTCACTATGCAGTTCAGGTTGTCCTTGAGCTCACTTTTGTAGCCCAGGCTGGTCTCGAACTCGCACCAATCCTCCTGCGTCAGCCTCCTGAGTGCTGGTATTACAGGCGTGCGCCACCATGCCTGGCTCATCCAATTTGTTAAAGAAATATAATCAAAGCTCATGGGAGGGAAAGGGGCTGTGGATGAATACTAATATTAGTTTTTGTGTTTTTATTCTCTTTGAAGAAAGACACATGTGTTTTAAAAATCAAAACCATTCAAGATTCATTTGTTTTTTCAGATGTACTCTCATTAAGCAATGTTTATATTCTTTTATAAGTGTTGTGCATTGGGTTGACACATCCAACTGATTGAAGCCCCAGGACCAGGTCCCAGTGCTCTTAATTTGTTTAATTATTTTCCAAGTTCACTGTATACACTCAGCCTTCTCTTCCTACCTGCTACACATTAGTATGCAGAGCAGAACTTCTGTGGAAGTAGTAAGGATATTTAGGTTACTTACCTGCAGTAGTAAAATACAAATTAGCAGGAAAATTGCTGACATCATTAGTATAAAGCATTAACATCTGCAAGTTACACATGCCAGATGCATAATATCTGTTAATTATAACTGTAATAAGTGACCATTGGGAATGTGAACCAGGATTTATGTAAAAAAAATCTTACTTTCAGAAATATAGAACTTTACTCATACTGCTTAATTCTAAAAAATGAAAATTCTATACATGAGTAGGGATATAGGTAACTCAAATATTTTGGAAAATAAATCCAATCTGGTTATTTTCTTCCCAAAGATATTTAAGTGAAGTTATTATAAACAATGAACAGACATAAATTTCATTTGTTTAAAATACAATGATCATTTCATTAAAATTATTTCCTCTTATAGTATTTCATGTGACTTACTGTCATTAGTGTCACACAAGGATTTCTATTTCTTGCAATTTTCTTCAATCAACCTCATTATTTTTCTATGCTTTCTTTAATTTATATTACTTATATTTAATTAATATTTAAATTTCATTTAAGCTTATGCTATTTGAACTATATTTTTAAAGACATTGATAAGACGATCCTTTATTACAATTATGTTAGTTGGATATGTGTGTAGCCTGTGTGAGGGACTTGGTGACCTGAAGAGCTTGAGGGATGTCAAAAGATTATCAGCAGAAGTTTTACAGGTGCAGATTGGGAGTTCCTGGAATAAAAAAAAATATTGTCGTTAAAAGTGACTGATGAATATCTCTAGAATCAACAGACTTGACTCCTTTGTCCCTGAATTCTGTTTGTGACAAAGAGTAATCTTAGATAACACCTAGAAGTTTTATTTGTACTTATTTTTAATGCAGTTAGTAATATATAACCACATTCTTCAAATGCCCTCTAAGCAGACCTGCTACTGATTGTCAGTTTTTCTTTACTTAGCCGATTTGCATGATTTTTCATTTTTATATCATTCCTTCCACAGGGTAATATTTTTTATATTACTCTTCCAAAGGTTATGCATACTTAGAACAATTGGCTGGATTCAACTAAGACTTGTACCTTGGAGGAATTTTTCCTGAATAATTTAATGATACACGGAGGGAATGCTTTAGAAAGGAAAAATACTGGAAAGGCTGCACATAACGTTGAGATATTATGGAAACAGGTACACAAATGGATAGAAGTTAGGAAGTTGAGAAGCCAAAGACATGTCACCTTACAAATCAGAGTAGTATCTAAAAACTTGTAAGGTATAATTATGTTATGGGAAGCAAGAGATTGATGCTCTTGATGTAAGTTTATTTTAAGCTTTAAGGAAAGGTATGTAAGAACTTTAAATTCAATTTGTAAGACAACGTAATTTCTATTTTAAAAACTTGATGTTTATGGCAGCAAATAATTACTGTGAATTTATTTGTGGTCTCTTTGTTTCCTTGGGAATGTGTGCGAATTCTGAACCAGGTCATGTGTTACAGTGTTGGAGACACATTGAGCCTTCTATTTCATGTATTCATCTTATTTATGAACTACACATCAATTCACTCTAACTACAAGTAAACAGGCAATCTAAGATGTCTTAGCTCATTTTTTGTCGCTTTAATAATAGAATACTCAGAGTTAGTTAAATTGTAAATAATAGACATTTGTTTCTGACAGTTCCTAAGATGGAGAAGATAGAGAAGCTGGTGTCTAGCAAGGGTCTTCCTGCTGAGTCATAGAATGATAGAGGCAGAAGGGCAAGAGGGAACAAGGATGAAAGAGGGAGAGAGAGGAGAACAAAGGGAGGGAGGAAGGACATAGACAGACAGAGGCAGAGACAGAGAATGAATTGCTTTTGTAAAAATCTACTCGAGATAAAGAAAAACCCACTCTCATGATAACAGTATTAATCCATACACAAAAGCACAGTCCTTACAAACAAATCATCTTTTAAAAGTTACTATTCTTGGGCCAGGGAGATAGCTCAGTGATCTAAGTGCATGCTTGCCAAGGGCAAGGACCCAGTTCATGCACGACATACTGGCCACCTAACCAGAAATGGTGGTGCACACCTATAGTCCCAGCACTGGGGAAGCTGCAAGGAGGATCTTTATGAGCCTGAGCTGCATAGTGAGACCTTGTATTACATACAAACATACATACATACATACATACATACATTCCCCTGCCATTTTCTCCTGTTGATGCATGTAGAAATCATTATGATGCCTCCCCTTCAAACTTGAGAGAACAATCCAGGATATTCCAAGCATCAGTTTTCCAAATGAACTACATAGTCAGTTCTCCACAATTTGCCATTTTCTAGATTGTCTCCTGGTAAGAGGACAGAAGTCTGTCTTGCCTACATACCACACAAATTTATCTAGCATGAAACATCCTGAGGGAATTTGACTGATGCAAAAGTTACATGTTTTGTTACATAGATCTTACTTTAATATGGTCTTAATCACCCAGCAGAATTTTTTTTTGTCTTTTTGAGACAGGGTCTACCTATGCAGTTCAGGCTGGCCTTAAGCTCACTTTTGTAGCCCAGGCTGGTCTCGAACTCGCACCAATCCTCCTGCCTCAGCCTTCCAAGTGCTGGGATTACAGGCATGCGCCACCATGCCCAGCTTACCCGGCAGAAAATGTTAACCACGAGGCACAAAAAGTAAAGTCAGATTAGTATGCTGACCTGTAAAAGGCTCAAGTGAACAGCTTTCAAAGTTTCCAGTTCTGCTGATAACCGACTACTATTATGGCATATTGAACTATGCATACAACTACTTTCTCTTACTTCAAAGAGAAGAAATGTTTGTACCAATAGTCTTTAGAATATTTATGTCTGCCTCTTGTACTCTGAACAACTACTATGAAAAAACTATATGCATTGTATTAATTATTGTGACTGTCCTACCAACTTGTTTTGAAACTGTCTCCCTGTTATTTCCTATTAAAATTAATTAAAAATGAGACTTCGGTATTGTGAAATATATGTTGTAATAAAGCTGTAATTTAATGGACATTTCATATATTTTTATTTATTATTATTATTATTATTATTATTATTATTATTATTATTATGTTTTTGTGTGGGGGGGATCAGGGTTCAAACTCATGACCTTGCTCTTGCCAGGCAGCCACTTGTGCCACAGAGCTATCTCCTCAGCCCATGTATCTTTAAATGCAACTTTTGTTTGGTTTTTCAGTCTTTAGTCACATTAATGATTCTTTTTACCTTTTCAAAGTAGTTCTCTAGTAATATTCATTTATTCCTCATTTTGACTACAGTTAGCCTGTGGAGTTACAAAAGTTATAGCTGAGATGTGTGTGCAGTGTGAGAAAGAGGCTCAAAAGGAACTGGTAATTAATAAATGGGCCATTCATGGATTAAAATAAATGTCAGACACTGATTTAAGCCTGTGACCAGATGAAGCTGTACAATGGAAGTTCAGTGTATCAAATCACTTGCCATTATAAAACCTGCCACTTGATACAGCTAAATTATGACTTGCCAAAACTTGCTGTTTATAGGAATTTGATATGCATTTGAAAGCAATTGACTTATTTTTGTCTGTGTGTAGTTACACTTCTCTGTTAGTATTAATCTATCTGTATAGCAATTCAATAATGCTAGCATCACTGCCTCAGTTCCAACTCAGAGATCATTAGGCACTCAAGTCTCATAAGAAATATTCAATCTAGATTTCTTACATATAGTTTACAACAGGACTTACCTTCCTATGAGAATCTAATGCCACTAATGAGTTAGCAGGAGGTGGAACTCAGGTGGTGACAGATGAGATAGGGGCAGTCATACATACAGATGAAACTTTGCTCACTCTTCAGCCGCCTACCTCCCACTCTGCAGCTCAATTCCTGACAGGCCATGGACCACTACAAGTCCTTGCCCTGAGGGATGTAGACTCCTGTGCTAGAGGAACTAGCTACACTGAACTTCTTTCTTTCCTTCCAAATACATTTAAGTAATTGTACTGGGTTTTATGCCACTCGTGAGGAGCTGTTTCCCCAATTATCAGCTTACCTAACTCTTCAGGTTTTTAACTCAATATCACCTTCTTTAAATTGCAAACTGTTCTCATAAATTTCCCACCTTTTCGTTGTTTATTCTCTTAGTACTTACAACAATGTAATATACCTGTGCTTAGCTTCCTTTTCTGCTGCATACTCTATTTCTCTGCTTAATACTAAAGAAAAAAAATTGTCTATTATTTCCCACTGAGTGGTCTCTAGTATCAAGAATAGTTTGAGCTCTGTTTCTGAGATCAGTAAGTTTTAGATGGATAGGTTAATTAATTAATTAATTAATGAAATTCAATGGATTTATATTGTGTCCTGATACCTGCTAATATGCATTAGTCTTCATTATATATGGTATTATGCACACTTTGCTTAAGCTGTTACCTAACACCTATTTTCCCACTTACATTCTGAATTTGAGGAGCATATGATTTGTATGTATATGTGAAATAGACCTATGAGTCAACACAGGTATGTTATTACTCTTTGTTGACTTTTTAGAGATCGTGTATGTTATTTAGTGTGCCCAAGAATTTGGTGTATGTTCAAAACGTAGTACTTTTTCTGCAGTGGTGATCAGAGGATAAAATGATGCCTAAAACAAAACAAAACGAAGACATTATTCCTTCCAAGTCATGGTAAAATGATAACCAAAGGGAAATGCAAGAGAGTGGATGTTTTCAGGTCTTACAGTTCCAAGTTCCAAACAGTAGAAAAATCATGATATTTTTAATTTTTTAAAATTTCAATAAGAAGGAAATAGCAATGAGACAGTTTCAAAACATATCCGTAGGACAGCCACAATAATTAATACAATGCATATTGTTGTCTCCATAGTAGTTGTTCAGAGTGCAAGAGGCAGACATAAATAAAGACTATTGGTGTAAACATTTCTTCTCATTGAAGTAAGAGAAAGTAATTGTATGCACAATTCAATATTCCATAATAGTGGGTTATCAGCATAACTGGCAATTTTTGGAAGCTGTTGTCTTGAGCCTTTTACAGCTCAGCATACTAATCTGTTAAGATATCCTGTTAGACTATTACTCTAAAACATAGGTGTGCTTGCCAGGCAAGTGCTTATTCTACTCAGCTATCTCCCCAGACCCTTCTAATAGTGTTTACAAAAGATATCATGTCTGCATCTTGTACTCTGAGCAACTACTATGAAGAAAGCAATATTCAATATGTTAATTATTGTAACTGTCCTACTAAGCTGTTTTGAAACTGTCTCATTGTTATTTCTTTGTCATTAAAATTAATAAAATTAAATAGAAGACATAAAATAAAATACAAAAAAGGATTTCCTATTAAGATTGTGTTATTGGACATTAGATTTTTCATGTCCACTAATATTTGTCTTATACCACTTGGTGCTCATGTGTTGGGTGCATACATATTTAAGAGTGTTATCTCTTCACGTTGAATTTTCCCCCTAACCAGTATGTAGTGGCCTTCTTTTTCTGTTTGATCAATCTTGGTTTGACATTAAGTCCATCTGCAAACAGGATTGCCACGTCTGCTTTTTTTCTGAGTATTATGCTCCATCCTTTTACTTTCAACCCATGAATTTGTTTATGAGTTAAATGTATTTCTTACTACAACATATTGTTGAATTTTGTTTCCTAATCCACTGTGCCAGTCTAGTTCTTTTAATTAGAAAATTAAGTCCATTTACATTGATAGCTATCACTGATATGTATTGACTCATGATTGACATGTTTTTTACCTACTACCGTTTAGCCATTTTTCGCCTGTATTTAATGGGTTCCCCTTTTTAGTAGGTTCTTTCTCATTTGGGTCATTTTTGTCCATCTCTGAAATATTTCCAGTAGTCTTTGTAGGGTTGGATTTGATGTCATGAAATTCTTTAGCTGCATTTGTCATGGAAGAATTTCACTTCTACCTCATAGTCAAAAGGGCCTTTTGTGGGGTATAGCACTCTGGACAAGAATTTGTTTTCTTGGAGGAGTTGAAGCACTCTGCCCCTTACTCTTCTTGATCTTATGACTTTTGAAGAGAAAGCTCCCATTATTCTAATACGTTTTCTTTTAAATTTGATCTGTTTCTTTTCTCTAGCAGTTTTTAGTTTATTGTTCTTCTGCTGGATTTCTTAGATCTTGAGTATTACATGTCTGGGAGGGTTTTTGTTTGGGTTGATGTTATTTAGAGTTCTGCATGCTTCAGATAACTGCATGCCAGATTGTTTTCTTGTGTTTGGCAAGGTTTCTTCTTTTACTTCTGCCCATATTCTTTTTATATCATTTATATTGACACCTTTCTCATTGATGCCTATTAATCCCATGTTCATGTTTGCATCATCTTGCAGATGTTGAATTATTTTTCCGTGCAGCCTAGTTCTTTTTAAGAGATCCTTTCTTAACTTTTCACTAGCTGGGACTGTGTCTTCAAGATGTGAAACTCTCTCTTCACTTTCATTCATACAATGTTGCCAGCTTGTGATTGAGATTTTATATTCCTATATATACATATCTTTGAAACTGCTTGATGCCATCTATTTCTTTCCTACATTGCTCATTCAAGGATTCAATAATTTTTCTATTTTCCTCTATTTTTTAATCAGTGTCTTCTTTAGAAGCATTTATTCATTCTTTTATTATAGTAATCCTTTCTTGTTCTACATCAGAGATTATTTCTCATCTAATTTCCTGTCTACCTTTCTGCAGTTGTTCCTTTACTTGAGATACCATTAATTCAGAGATTTCTTTTTTACTTCAGAGTTTATTTCTGTTCTGATTTCCTCTACAATTTTTCCATGTTTTTAAAATTCAGACACTATTAATTCAGGGATAACTTTTTTTTTACCTGAGGTTATTTCTTATCTGATTTCCTCTATGCTTTTCTTCAGTTTTTTTTAACTTCAGAAGCCAGTAATTCAGACGTTTCGTTTTTACTGTAGAGGATATTTCTGATCTGATTTCCTCTATTTGTTTCTACATTTGTTTTTCTGTACTTCGGATGCTATTAATTCAGAGATTTCACATGTGTGATTCTCATTTTGTTCTATGTTGGTGTCTTCTGCATTTGTTATGGGAGGGCTCGTGGCTTGAGATTGTATCTGGTTCCTTCTCTTTGTCATTTTGCATAGCAATGTCCTCTGATCCTCGGTGTAGAACTTTGATGAAGTTATGCCATCAGCACGTACTGAAATTTGATTATGGATCTACCAAGTTTGACGTCGTCCATGTATTCCTATCTGGTTCTGACTCCAATGCTCAGCTTCTTCCTGTTGCAGCCTGTGCAAGTAAACCTGATGTGTTCCTTTGGTAAGATGTTCAGCTCCTGAATTAGCTGGGAGGATATGACTCCAGCCTTTCTGCGGGGTTCCACAACAGAACCCAGATCTGGGCCTGTATTGTGAAGTTCTGGTCCCAGGCTCACACAGTCCAAGAGTTCTTACCTATGTGCACACTTGTCCTGGGGCCTGGGTGGTGAAGAAGCTCTGGTGCAGAGGGCAGGCAGACCAACAATTCCTACCTAAGCACTGGCTGGTCTAGGGGTCTGGGCAGCAAAGTTCGGTGGCATAGGTGGACAGGCCAAGAGCTCCTACCAGTCCCTAGGATCTTGGCATGGAAGAAGTTTCCAAATATGATTTTTATAATACATGATGAACCTCTTTCCAGTACTAGCCAGTGAAGTCTTCAAAACCACTTCACTGCATAGAGGCCTACAATCTTGCATAGAAAGACAAGACTGAAACTTTTCAAAAGAAAAAAGAAGGCAGCAGGTTGAACTGAAGGAATTATTCCAGATCACCATGTCTTTAAATGTGTATGAATTTTACAACTTTTTGTAGGATTTGACTATCAGTCATATTGCAGTATATGTCCTTACCTCATCTATTAAAGCAGCTTCATGAGTAGATGAATGTAGAACACACATGGTTTCTCATACCCGTAAGCATGACTGCTTTCTAAAAGTCACTGGCTACACTTTTTAAGTTATGAGAGATACTTCAAAGATTTCTTTTAGAACAATGGTTATCACTGGCATCACATTTCACTGTTGAAGAATGGGGTACAAACCTTGTGTACTGCTGTGATATATGAAACATGTTCAACCTGCTATTTCAGGGTAGAATGACAACTGTGTTCAATTTGATGAGTAAAGTGGATGTATTCAAAGCCAAACAGGATTAATGAGACCAACGACTGAGCTTTATTTTTAACGTGTTTCATACATTGGCATGCATATTTAAAGAGACTGAGCCAGATCACTCTTTCTCTCAGTTGGTACCTGTTCCTCTATCTCAAATTTCAAAAGATTTGTGCCTTAATTTCCAATCATAAAAACTTCCCAATTGCTAAGGAATGAATCTGGGACACTTTTGTGAATAAATGAGGTGAGTCACTTTGTCATTTAAGGTGATCAAAGGCTTAAAATTGTACATGTCAATCATCTTAAATGTATGTATCAGCAAAAATGAACAACGTGAGATTAATAAGAATCAACGAGAAAGAAGGAGTCAATGCAAAGGATATAAAAAGAATATGGACAGAAATAATAGCAGAAAACCTCCTAAATACGAAAAAACAATTGGACATACAGTTAACTGAAGCATATAGAACCCTGAATAAAAAAATCAGACTAAAAACACATCCAGACATATAATAGTAAAGATTCCAGAAATTCAGCAGAAGATTAGTATACTAAAAGCTTCTAGAGACAAGAAATAGATCACATTTAAAGAAAAACCCATCAGAATAACAGCAAATTTCTTTTCACAACCATAAAGTCAAGAAGAGCATGGAGCAAAGGGCTTCAAGTCTTCCATGAAAACAAATTTCAGCCCAGACTGCTATACTCTGCAAAACACTCTTTCAAGTGTTAGGGAGAAGTGAAATACTTCCATGAAAATGAACAACTTAAGAATTTCATGACATCAAAGCCAATCCTACACAGTATACTAAAAAATATTTTAGGGAGGGACCAAAAGCATTGAAACTCAAGTGATTAGAACAGAAAGATCCCATCAAATAGGCTACTCAATTAAAACCAGGAGAAAAAGAGGTAAACCGTAGTAAGTAAACATCATGTTGATCATAAGTCAACATATTTCAATTATCACTACTAATGTAAATGGATTCAATTTTCCAATTAAAGAAATAGACTGGCAGAGTGGATAAGGAAGCAAAATCCAAAAATGTGCTGTATAAAAGAAACTCATAGGCTAAAAGTGAAAGGATGGAAAACAATACTACATGCTACACCACCTCAAGAAAAGGCAGAGATAGTAATCCTGCTTGCACACAGTCTAAACTTCAAACCAAGACTGATCAAATGAAGTAAAGAAGACCACTACATATTGGTTAGGGGAAAACTTCAAGATGAAGATGTGACTCTCATAAACATGTATCGTATCCACCCAACACAGGAGCACCAAGTTTTATAAGGCAAACCTTAATGGCCATGGAAAATCTAATATCCATTAACACAATCTTAACAGGAGACCTCAACACCCCCTTATCCAAAAAAGATAGGTCAAGCAGACAAAAACTTAGCAAAGAAGTAGCACAGCTGAGCCAGAACATGGAACAACTGGAATTAGTGGACATACACAGAGTGTTCCACCGAACCACTTCAGAATACACATTCTTTTTCAGCTGCACATGGGACATTTTGTAAACTAGACCACATATTAGTACATAGATCATGCTTAAGTATATGGAATAAAACAGAAATTATCCTGTGCATATTATCTGACCACAGTGCAATGAAATTGGAAATAAATGACAACAGAAGCCACAAGAACCCCAAAAATACATGGAAATTAAACAGTACTCTTCCCAACAACCAGTGGGTTACACATGAACCTAAACAAGAAATTAAACAATATCTTGAATTTAATGAAAATTCAAACACAACCTACTGGAATTTATGGGATGTAATGAAATCAGTTCATAGAGGGAAATTTATACCTCTGAACTCACACATTAAGAAAACAGAACAGGAACAAAAAAAAATACTCTCCTGTAGCACCTAAATCAACTAGAAATAGAAGATCAAAGAAATTCAAAGTCCAAAGATGAGAGAAAATTGTAAAGAATACAGCAGAAATTAGTTCCATTGAGATAAAGAAAACAGTACAAAGAATTAATGAATCATAAAGCTGGTTCAGGGGCTGGTGAGATAGCTCTGTGGCACAAGTACCTGCGTGGAAAGTGGAAGGTTGTGAGTTCAAACCACAGTCCCACAAAAAAAGCTGGTTCTTTGAAAGACTAAATAAAATTCATAAGCCCCTAGCTAACCTCATCAAAAAGAGGAACGAAAGACTCAAATTCAAGCAATAAGGAATGAAAAGGCTGAAATTACTACAGATGCAGCAGACATTCGGAGAGTAATAAATAACTACTTTGAGAAACTTTGTCACACAGAATTGAAGACAATGATGAAATGGACAGATTCCTAGAAAAGTACAAGGTACTCAAAGTCAATCAAGAAGATATAACAACTCTTAATAACCCAATAACAGCCAATGGAATATGAAATGTAGTAAAAAGCCTACCAACAAAGAAAAGTCCAGGATCTGATGGATTCACTACTGAATTCCACAAGAAATTTATAAAAGACTTAATCCCAACACTCCTCAAAATCTTCAGTGAAATTGAAAAGGAAGCAATCCTTCCAAAATCATTCCTAAAGGCAAGTATTACACTGATAACAAAACCAGACAGAGATGCAACTAAAAATAAAACTACAGGCCAATTTCTCTCATGAGCATAGATGCAACAATCCTCAATAAAATCGTCACCAATAGAATACAACTAATCATCAAGAAGATTATACATCATGACCAGATAAGACTCATCCCAGGAATGCAAGCATGGTTCAATATACTCAAATCTATAAATGCAATGCGCTATATCCATAGAGCCAAAACCAAAAATCAAATGATCATCTCAATTGATTCCGAAAAGGCCTTTGACAAAGTGCAACACTCATTCCTATTCAAAGTCCTACAGAAAATTGGAACACAGGGCCTCTACCTCAACCTGATAAAAGCCATCTGCAACAATCCAACAGCTTGAATAATTCTAAATGGGGAAAAACTGAACTCTTTTACTCTCAAATCTGGTACAAGACAAGGATGCCCACTATCGCCACTTCTATTCAATATAGTTCTCGACTCACTATCTACAGCCATTAGATAAGAAAGAGAAATAAAAGGAATAAGAATAGGTAAAGAAGAAGTAAAACTTTCACTATTTGCAGATGATATGATAATCTACTTGGAAGACCAAAACAACTCCACCAAAAAGCTACTAGAATTAATACACAAGTTCAGTAGCATAGCAGGTTATAAAGTCAACACACAAATGTCAGTAGCATTCCTCTACACAGATAACAAACACACTGAGAGAAAAATTAGAGAAGCAGCACCTTTTATGATAGTACCAAAGAAAATGAAACACTTAGGCATTAACCTAACTAAGGAAGTAAAAGACCTTTTCAATGAAACCTACAGTACTCTGAAAAAGAGATCCTAGAAGATCTCAGAAAATGGAAAAATATCCCCTGCTGCTGGATAGGAAGAACAAACATTGTGAAGATGGCCATACTTCCTAAATTGTTATACAGATTTAATGCAATTCCTATGCAAATACCATCAACATACCTCACAGACCTGGAGAAATCATTGCTAAAATTTATTTGAAACTAAAAAAGACCCAGAATTGCAAAGACAATTATCAGCAAAATGGTACAGCAGGAGGCATTACAATTCCTGACCTAAAGTTATACTACAAATCTACAGTAATAAAATCAACATGGTATTGGCAAAAGAATAGACCTGAAGATCAGTGGAACAGACTAGAGGATGCAGAAGCAAATACAAACACACTCAGCCACCTCATTTTTGACAAAGGGGCCAAACATGTGTACTGGAAGAAAGACAGCCTCTTTAACAAATGGTGCTGGAAAAACTGGCTTGCTACGTGCCCAAAAACTAAAACTTGACCCTAGTCTATCACCATGCACTATACTAAAGGCAAAATGGTTTAAAGATCTAAATTTTAAAAGATGAACATTAAATCTCCTGGAAGAGAAAGTAGGAGGAAATGTTGATGACATTGGAGTAGGCAATAAGTTCATGGACAGAAATTAAATTGCACGTTTAACACTTCAAAGCATCAGCAAATGGGACCTCCTCTGGCTAAGAAGTTTTTGCACATCAAAGGAAATTACCAACAGAGTGAAAAGACAACCTAGAAATTTCGAAACGATTTTAACTAATAAGTGTTCAGAAAAAGGTCTTCTATCTAGAATTTACAAAGAATAAAAACTATTATGGTTCCAAAATTCAAAGACCCAATCCAGAAATGGGTATCTGAGATGAACACACACCTCTCAGAGAAAGAAATTCAGCAAGCCTACAAATACATGAAGAAATGCTTCACATCACTAGCCATTCGTGAAATGCAAATCAAAACAACACTTAGGTACCATCTCACCGCAGAAAAAATGGCTATCATAAAGAAATCAACCAGCAACAAATTCTGGAGAGGCTGTGGGCAAAGAGGAACCCTTCTCCACTGCTGGTGGGAGTACAAATGTGTGCACCCATTATTGAAAGTAGTGTGGAGAACCCTTGAAAAGCTGGAACTGGATGGGGCCCGGCGGGATAGCTCAGTGGTCTAAAGCGCCTGCTTGGGAAAGCTTGGGCGGCTTCAGGGACCATGGTTCGATCCTTGGCACCACATGCTGTGCGAGCCCTGCCCCAGGGGTAGGCTGAGCCAGCCTTAAAAATGAGTGAATAAACAAAGGTTCTGAAACAAGAAAAAAATAATAATAAATTCTTCAAAAAAAAAAAAAAAAAAAAGGAAAGAAAAACTAGAACTGGAAATCCCATTCAATCCAGCTATCCCCCTACTGGGAATTTTCCGAGAATTGCTGAAAACATCATACCATAGGGATATTGGTGCACCTATGCTTATAGCAGCTCAATTTGTAATAGCCAACTCTTGGAAACAACCAAAATACCCATCATTTGAAGAATTGTTGAAGAAAATGTGATATTTTTATACAATGGAATATTACTCAGCGAGAAAGAGTGATAAGCTAGAAGACTTCATATATAAATGGATGTATATTGAACTTCTACTCATAAGTTAAACCAGACCTACCTGTGCAAATATCATATAGTCTCCCTCGTGTAAGAACTCTAACGAAGAAATAAAAACTTAAGGGCATAACACAGCTGAATGTGTTATGGATTAAACAACGAAGTGACTGGAGATAAAGGAGAAAACATATCAAAAGCAAAACCATGCACTTATGTACACAGGATGAATCAGATATTAGTCTCAAGAACCTTCAAAAGCTTCATCATATTGATCATAGCACTATGTAACACTAAAACTATGCTTGGAATGCATGTCATTCTCTTCTTTTTGATGTATACTGCTCCCAGTGTAAACTCAGTTACTGTTATACTCTCAAGTAAATGGTTGGTTAATAACAACAACAACCAAAAAAGATATTAATTGAGAGTAATAGATTGGGCCAAATGCCATAGCCTTGACAGGCTACAAATTTGTATTTCTTTGACTTTCCAAATATCTGTGTAAAAATTGTGGAACTGCTTATATCACATTCTATGCAGAGCTATTAGAATATCAATGATTGTCAGAAAATATCAATTCCAAGCTAAGCCAAAAATATTTGATATTCAGAAAGCCAGTGATGATAAGCTCAATTACCTATGTTATAGAGTAATAGTATAACGAAACTTTTCTTCTGGGGAGTTGAGAATGAAAGTTAACTGACCAAAAATTGGAGAAAAAGAAGAGCTATGAGGATAGCCAATATTTTGGCCCTAGCCCTTCAAGGTCAGTAAGGAGTCAGGACATAAGAGATCCTGTGCTGTAACACCCTGTAACTCAGTGGTGTCCGAAATTTTCTGGTCAAGGAGATTATAGGACCTCAAAGGAAAGGGATAAATGAACTACAGTGTGTCTAAGGAGAGTCAGTCAGAGTCACTCAGACAGTGTTTCTACACTGTCTCAGTCTTTCACAGAAAGCAAACTGGTCAAGCAATGCCTGTGACTCGTCCCGAAGGCTGACACTGACAACAAGTTCTAGAAAGCACTGTATATGATTCCAAAGTTAATTCTGAGGGGATTTGACCTTGGAAGATACAAAAGATGAATGTTTTGTTATACAGGCCTTGCTTTAACTTGCCCTTTATCACTCAGAAGAAAAGCTTAATTAGAAGGTTTCTATCGTAGAGCTAGATTGGTGTGATGAGCTGTAGGAGGCTTGGATCAATAGCCTCCAATGTAGCCAATTTCACTGGTGGCCCATTGCAGTTGTGGAATATTGGATTGTCTATGCATCTGCGTCCTCTTAGTTCAAAGAGAATTTTTTTCTTTCCTTACCAATATCAATTTGAAGGCATATCATGCTCACACCTCGTGCTCTCTATTACTATTGTGAGGACTATTGTCAATTGTTAAAAAAAAAGTTTATTGAAAATGTTGATGTTTAATTGTTTGATCAATCTTATATACCTAAACCTATTAATCTAAACTGATCCAGTGATGAACATATGCAATGTAACCATTAAGTTTTTCTGGTTTTCAGATTCTGTACTATATGTAGTCTTACTTGTTACTGTTTTTCTATCTTTGTTTCTGCTATTTTTAGTCTTTAAAATTAAAAAAAAAACCAAGAATAAAAAGAAAACTAATTTAAAACCCACTAGCAATTCATCTGTATACTTTCCATTTTATAAAATATATTACGGAAAACTTTAAAAAAAGTATGTTTGAGATGAATTTGAGTCTGTATAGCTTTTGGATTACAATCAAGTGAAATATCCTGGGACTGCTACATATGAACTAAAAATCTTACTTTCATTTCTAAAATACTGAAAAAGAAGGTCAAGTATCTCACCGAGTCTGCATTATTTCAAGGTGTATAATCATCTCATGTATTGTAATTCATTGATAATTTATACATAAAGTATAAAATAATTATGAAGTGTTTGTACATGAATCATCCCCAAACCACTCCTTCCCTGGTATATGTAAAAATTATCTTCCATGAAAATGGTCTCTGGTGTTATAAAGGTTGCAGACTGTTGCTCTAGCACATCAAATAAGCATGAGACATTTATCCATTATATTGAATGATTGCTGCCTTATAATAACTAATATGGTTACAGTTCCCTTGTTTGAACTCCGCAATAGAAAAGACAAGTTTAAGACCTCAGGTAGACATATAAGTAAGGGTATTGAGAAGGCCATTTTATTGACCTTGAATTCAAAGACACAGAAGAGCTGGAGTGTTAGTGCATTTAGAAAATGACAAAATAGTCAACAGCGTGAAAGTAGGTAAAGAACAGGAAATGAATAGAATCCTTAAGTTTCCAACTGATTAGAGAATGCATTCTAGGAACGAAATGACTAATGACCTAATTCACAGTAAAGGAAGTGATTGATAGGTCAACTAGAGTGTGCTAATGAAACTAAGATAAAGCTAATAATTACATATTGAATTTGTCTTTTTGAATCATTTACAAAAGAATTTTGGAGCAGAGGAATGGGATGTGGGTGGAATGAAAGCTTGGTTAGCTATAAAAGTAATAGTTCAGATGCTGACAGTCTGAAAAGAATGGGAAATGTCACAAGATCAGTACCTGACTCTGTAAGCAAAAGGAGTTCGAAAGTCTAGTGATAGTGTATTATCTAGAAAACAGGAAGACTGTGTGGATGAAATAAAAGGAAGTGAAAAAGACAATATCTGTCTCAGTAACTTTTCTTGCATTGCTGGGACAAAAACCTGCCATACAGAATTAGGGAAGAAAATGTTTATTTACCTCACAGTTGATGGAGATTTCAGCACATACTCAACTGGCTCCAAGGAATGGTGGCACATGACAGAAGCAGCAGAAAACAGCAAAACAACAAGAACAAATGGGGAGAGTAGCAGCAAGAATGGCTAGAGAGCACATCAGTTTCACTTGATCTTAGCCAAAAGGCCGAGAAGCGATAGAGAGCACATCAGTTTCAGTTATGTTGTATTTAATTTATGTGCCCCAGACCAAATGGAGCTCTCACACCCATAAATCCCAGCAGCACTTACACTCATAATCCCAGTACGACTCCCATAATCCTAGCCCTGGATCATACATTAATCACAAAATCTAGAAGTCTGTCCCTTGATTTCATGATCCATTGTGGAGACAAATGCACATGAACCATAACATTTGGTCCCCAGAACCCCAAAGATATATGAACATCCCTTTGCTCAAAAGCCATTTTAGTTCAACTGTAAGAGGTAACAAAGTCAACAGTTTCAGCACTGGTGAAAAGAAAAAGTCCCAAGTATCCTCCAAGATCTAATACAGACTCTCAGTTGTGAGGCCCTTTCTAAATGAAAGTTAAACATTTTAACCATTCAAAGTTATGAGATGAAAACTATCATTGCAAAGGTCCACACAACAGAATAGAAAGCACTGGGACCAAAGCAAGTCCCAAATTCAGAGGACAAACATTAAGTTGCATGTGGCACATCTGAAGCAAACTGTGGCAAATTGTGAGGTCCATATGTTTTTGCCCTTATGGCGCTCTTGGTGGTAGCTCTCATGGTTACTCTCTTAGCCTGGCTTTGCTTCCTGCTTGCAGGTTCCCTTAAACAATCCCTGTTTCTAACTTCCAAACTTCTCGGGCTTTCACTGAACGTTCAGCTTCTCATACTCTGCTTCACATATTGCCCTTTCAATGGCACACTGCCTGGTCTCATACCACGTGGATGATGCCAAGGTGTGCTGACAGTTGAAGTAGTATCCAGTAGTTTCTTCTCTCTTGGCTCTAGAGGGTGAGAGCCTGGATTTCTGAGCACTCTGAACCTGACTCTGAGGGACAAATTCCCCATGCTGGCACCATTGTGGAACACGGGGCCATGCAACTTTCTCTCCAAGGCAAAGTTCCTTACCCTTTCAGTGCTAAGGTTGCACAGGGCAGAGATATGCTTCCTGTGATGACCTCAGGCTGTATTTTCCATTCTTTTTTTTTTTTTTTTTCTTTTTTTTTTTTACTTCAGTAATGGAGATGCTCTCAGCTCTGGGCCACAGCTTTATTGTTGTTTCTTTTCTGACCAAACTCATAATTTAAATCATCCTTCTGGGCTCTTTGCTCTTGCTTCTCAACACATATCTGATCAAAAGCCCCCAACCATACTCATGCGAGAAGAAACCTCCTCAGTCTGGTTTATAGGCAGGATTTTTATCAGCATGCTGGTCCTGTGAGCTCTGACCAGAATCTCCTATATAGAACAGCTAAAGCTATTTCAGCACTGCTCTTGTAGGTCACTTCTCCAAAACCTTCCTATCTCTTCTCATGAATCATTGCCAAAGAAGTATAATCCACATGGTTGGGTTTAGTCACACCAATGACCCTATTTCTCTGGTACCAAACTCTGTCACAGTTACTTTTCTCTCATTTCTGGGACAAATATCCAACACCAACAATTAGGGAAGTAAATATTTGCTTAACTCACAGTTAATGGAGTCTTCACTCCATACTCAGCTGGCTCCAAGGCAGAGTGGCACATTGCAGAAGGCAGCATATCTTGGTGGCAGAAAACAGCAAAATAGCAGGTGTAAATTGGAGAAGTATCAGAAAGAATGGCTACAGAGAGCAAGTCAGTCTCCATTATGTTGCATTCAGAGTATTGGTCCCAGAGTAGGTGTAACACTAACATCCATAAATCCTAGAAGCATGTACATCCATAATCCCAGAAGGACTCACACGCATAATCCCTGCATTGGATCATAAATTAATCTCAAAGGCCAGAAGTCCTCCTCATGCCTGCATGAGGCTTTGCAGGGACAAATACGCATAAACTTCTCTTATCTCCAGAGTAGTAGGCTCAGGGAAATTTAGATACATATTAAGTGGGCTGAAAACAAATGAGTCTTTAGTGGAATTTCAGCTTTCATTTGGACCATGAAAATTAAGGCACTTTGCAGCATTCATATGAAAACAAATAGAAACAGATCTTCATATATCTGGACACCTTTGTTTGTGCCAAATTAGTATTTTAACTTAGTGGGATAGTTATAGATTATTCATTAATGAATTTTACAACAAGGAGCTCTCCAATTGGAATTTAATTTAAAAAGTGTATTTCTATGTTATATCAAACAACATAGAAAGTCCAATATGGATTGAAATGGAGCTGTTTTTAGTCAAAATAATTCCCACAATTTTTTATTTCATTGTTTCAGAAATGTTTTATTATATTTGCTAATTTTTAAATTTACACTACAAATTTCTCTTCACACATGAGCATGTTTTTTTCTTTTTGCTCTTTGTTTATTTCAATAGTGATTTTTTTTCTTTTTTACTCATATTCTGAGTAATGCTTGGGCTGTCTTTTAAGATTCTGATGCCCAATATATTAACTCCCATTATTCTCTAATCATTTTAACATGAAATTACTTGCTCATTTCCTATAAAAGTAGATTACATTGTTGTATCTTGCTCATGAAGGTCTACTTTTATTATATTGAAAAATATAAATTAAAGGCTCTACAATAAGTCTGGAAATACAAAAAAGTACATGAATTGCTTATATAAGTGCCTGGGTTCACGTCCCAGTATTGCAAAATCAAAAAGTTATAAAAATAGTTGGATTAGAGAAATAATATAAGAATGTAGGAAGTGTTTTAAATATTTTTGTTTTTTATTTTTATATGAGCATCTAATCTCTTTTCATTTTAATGAGAAAAAAGATAAAATAGCAATGAAACAGTTTCAAAAGAAGTTAGTAGAATGGTAATAATAATTAATACAATGCATATTGTTGCCTTCATAGTAGTGATTCAGAGGACAAGATGCAGACCTGATACCTTATCTAAACAATACTAGTACAAACATTTATTTTTAGTGAACTAAGAGAATGCAGCTGTATATCTATCCTATCTTGTGTACACATACATATTTTTATTTTCTTTTGTCTTTTCAAATTTTCTAATACTAGGCATATCATACCATATCTTATAAGTAGATTGTAATTCAGAGGTACAATATGAATCATAAAACAAAGAGTATAATTAAACAATATTCAGCAAATTAATTAAATATTAATCAATTACAAATTAAATTGAGCATTTCAATATAATATTCCCAAATTAAAATCAAATCGTGAGTCCAACTTAGAGCCCAAAATGTTGTGTAACATATATATGAATCTGTTACTAATTCAGAGTACTCGCATAGTGTTTGAATAGGTTAATATATACAAAAACATCAACTTTGAAAAAGTGTCCATGGTGGTAAACAATTACTAAATATAAAACATAACATAAATAGTGGAATAGCAAATATATGACCAGAACTTCTAACAGTTTGCGCATAGGATATTATACAATGTTCTAGTATATCCTGTGTATGCACAAAGGCCATGATGCTTACTGGTAGCCAGTTATCACTTGTGGGACTGAGCTATTGCTATTTTCTGGATATCTACCCTGTAGACCCAGACAGAATCATAGCACATAAGGTACAGGATATGTCCATTTGTAGCATATGCTTTTGGAAATATTTTTCTGCTGCACATAAAAGAATAGTCGAAAGACTGCTGTCATATACCACATTTTTCCTGTGTCTGTCTGCTGTATTTGGTGGATTGTTTCCATTTTCCTTCATGGATTTGTGGTCATTTGGATCCCTTTCTAGAATACCTATTAGTAAACTGTGCAGGGTTGATTTTGTCAACATTAAATTCTTTAGTTGTTCTTTGTCATGGAAGTATTTCGCTTCTCCATTATACTTGAAGGAGAGTTTTGCAGGATATATGAGTGTGGATTAGAATTTGCTGTCTTGCAAGATTTGTAGTACTTTGCTCCATGCTCTTTTTGACTTGATGGTTTACAAAGAGATATCTGTGTTTATTCTGATGTATTTTCCTTAAATGCTATTTGTTTCTTTTCTTTAGCGGCTTTTAGTATACTGTACCTGTACTGAATTTCTGGAATATTGATTATTATATATCTGGGTGTGGTCTTAATAGGGTTGATATTATTTTAAGTTCTATATGCTTTGCTTACCTGAATGTCAGATTGTTTCCCCATATTTGGTAATATTTCTGTTATTACTACTGGCCATATTCTTTTTATATCATTTTTACTGACTCCTTCTTATTGATTTCTTCTTTTTTCCATTTCTAACTTATTAAAAATATTTTTATTGTTTAAATTTAACAATGGCTATATTACATATTTTCATCATCAGATCAGTTTAGATTAATACATATAGGTATATAAGATTGATCAAACAATTAAACATTAACCTTTTTAAATCAACATTATTTTTTTTCTTTTCCCCTTTCTTTTTTTGAAAGTTGACATGTTGCATATTGTCCTCACAATCGTTCTACAGAGTACAGTGTGTGGGCATGACCCACCTCCCTATTAATATTGCTTAGAAAAAAAAAAAGGAAAAGAATATATTTCTCTTTGGACTAAGAGGAAGCAGATACATACACAGTCAAATGTTCTGCAATTGCAGTGTGCCACCAGTGAAGCTTGTGATGTTGGAGGCTATTGAATCTAAGCCTCCTAAAGCTCATCTCATCAATCTAGCTCTGCGTTCCATGCATTATAATTAAGGATTTTTTTTCTTGCTGGATGGTCATGGGCAAGTCAAAGCAAGACCTGTATAACAAAACATTCATTTTTTTTTATCTTCCAGGGTCAAATCCCCTCAGGATTAAGTTTGGGACCATAGACAGTACTGTGTAGAACTGTTGTTAGTGTCAGCCTTTGGGACGAGTCACGGCGATTGCTTGGCCAGTTTGCTTTCTGTGAAAGCCTGAGAGAATGTTTTTCTCTGGGTGACTCTCCTTAGATGCACTATAGTTCATTCATCCCTTTCCTCTGAGGTCCCATAATCTCCTTGACCAGAAAATTTGGGACACCTCTGAGTTATGGGATATTACAGCACAGGTTCTCTTATATCCTGGGTCCTTATTGACCTTGAAGGGCTAGGGCCAAAATATTGGCTATCCTTATAGCCCTTCTTTTAGCTTGTAAATGATATTTTCTGACCATCATTGATGTTCTAATAACTTTCCATACAATGTGATATAAGCAGTTACACAATTTTGACACAGATATTTGGAAATTCAAGGAAATAAAAAAAAGAATTTTTGATACATTTCTCTGTCTTTAAAAAAATAATTGGTGCCAGGGAGATAGCTCAGTAGAATAAGCACTTGCCTGGCAAGTGCAAGGTTCTGAGTTCAATTCCCACCTCGTACCACAAGAAAGAAGCAAACAATAAAATTAAAAACAACAGTGCATTAAGTAGAAATATATGCAGAGGAAATCAACAGAGACAAAATTTACATGTGAAAGGATAATTAAAATTGTTAAATCTTGGGACAAATTGATCCACACAAGAGAAAGATGGCACAATACTAATCTAAAAAGGAGGATCTAATGAAAAGTTCAGTACAGATTAAAAGTATGAGAAAATATGAATAATTTAGATAAAATATTTAAAATTTTATGACACATAGGCAAATATACAGAGAAAACACATTACCGAATTTAAAGAAGAAATTGAAAACCTGATTCATCTCATGTAAATGAATGAAAAGAAATTAGTACTTTAATGTTTTTTCCCTAAGAAAACATTGAATCTAGATGGTTTTGACTAAATTCTAACAACCTTTTAATGCAGAGATAAATTTCACATTGTAAAATTGTTCAGTAAATACAAACTAAACCAAACAAATACATATCTCCCATTATTTTTATGAGTTTGGAAGCATAAGAAGAAAACCTAGAGTAATGTGAAAAAAAATATATATGTATATATATATATTCCAATTCCAATCACTATCATGGAGATAAAAATGTTAAAATATTGAAGATAATCTGTTAAAACATGCAGTAAATGGACATTTCTCAACACCTTCACCACTGTCATACCAAGATAAGCTATCATCACCTTTGGCCTTAATTAGTATAATAATGATATCCTTGCTGTTACATTTGCCCTCCATTCAACAAATCAGTGTGGGAGATCCTTCTAAAATGTAAAGCAGCTCAAATGCTTTTGCAGCTCAGAATTCTTCAGCTGCTCCACATCTGTCAGGGAAAGCCTTTCAAAGCCTTCACAATGTTGCTTAAGACCCTAGACCAGGAGTTATACTGGATTCCATTGGCCAATTCTATCTCATTAGTGTTTTCCTATGGTCTATAGAATCTAAGAATGTTAAAGCATATCTTAATATTTGAGAAAAAAGACTTCAGGACATCAATATTGTATAAAGTTCATATTTCAGTGTTTACAAGTGAAGCTTTTTCTTTTTTAAATAACCATACCCCTTTATTGATACATTGCCTATGGCTACCTTTGTGTAATTACACCACCAGTGTCTTTATTCACTGAAACACAAGTATACAACTACACTAGCTTTTCCTTATTTATGGGGGGCTTTTATCTCACCTTTCTAGGTCACTTCATCACTGAAGCCTTTCTGGCCACCTTCCATATGCCCCACCCTTGGCACTCCTTGTCCACTTTTGCTGATTTTTCTCTGTGATGTTATCAGGAAGTAGCAACCTCTATATAATTTAGTAATGCATTTTGATTATTTTTTGTCACATTATGGATTTTTATCTTTGGTTAATTGCTTGCCTGGAACAAAGAAAACGCTGAATATATGTTGCTTAGATGAACACATGAGTTGGTGAATAATAAAAGTGCTCGAATTATTGCAGTCAGTACAGTTTAGACATTATCTTTGAAAATAATGATATTAAATTTGCATAGCGACCATACAATGTGGTCATACTAGCCTCACTCTGTAGAGTAAGTAGCGAAGGATCAGGGCAGCTGTACGAGTTAATTTAAGAATTGCGGAAGACTATAGAAACCAGGGCTGCTATTGAGCATTGTAGGTATATAAAACTCTTAATACCAAACAGTTATAGTTTAGAAAAGGATAGCTTTATTGTAGCCCATAGTTTTTGGACAATTCATTTCATGTTTGTCTACCTTGGCAGAAAGGCATCATAGAGAAAAGTTGCTCACCTGTTGTTGGCCAGGAAACAGAATAGAGGAGCTGAGACAAAAATACAGATTTACCAAGTGTTTAGCCACATTCCTTTAATACCAACACTCCACAGATTGAAACAGGAGGATAGCAGACAGTTCAAGAACAGCCTGGACTACCTAGTGAGTTCAAGGCTAGCCTGAACCACACAGTGAGATCCCAAAGCAAGAAAAAAAGAATGCAATTTTGCAGGTCAGAGTACCAGTGACTCACGCTTCTGAGTAGGCACACTTCCTAACAACACATTCAGCTACCAAAATCCAGTCACATTCCAAACACTTAAGAATTTAGAGGATATTTTCGATGTAAACCATAATAGTAGGCCTTAGAAGTAACATAACAAAAATGGAAGAGACTACCATAGAGAGATACAAGGCTGACAAAATTCCTCTGATCAACGGAGATATCTTCATATTTAAGATAAAGATTTTGCTGGTTTGAGGAATGATTTAAGCTGGAGCGGGCATCTTTATTCTATTTGCGATGAAGCAAATTGGATTCTATAGAAATTCAAAAGGAACTGCAGTTCAGAAAAAAAGGCCTTCTGAATAAATCAGTCACTAGGCACTGAGATGGCAAACATGCTTATCATGTTTCCATAAGTACTACCTGTCATGGTCATATCACAGATGATGGCTATAAAAGAAATATCACATGGAGTTAAAAAGAGCTATGGAGACAGAATGCATTGCTAAGACCTAATAACTATTGCAAGTGAAATATTCTGTAGTCTAAAGATGAAACTAATAACAGTCATTACGGTTCAACATAGCTGCACTCAGGGACTAAGATTCCATCTCTGCTGAGGATTGAGAAGTCTAATTTTATAGTTGGTAATTTTGTAGCTGCACAAATTTCCTTTATGAAACCATAGAAAAATATTTAATGCTTCAGAATAAAATATTGTGTTTATTTGTTTTCCTTTCTTTTAGAGGAAAATAAACTTGCAACTATTTTCTCATGGAATAAACTATGCGTGCCAAAGTGAAGTTTTATGAGTATGATTTGTATGTCATTTCTTAGGGTTCTGGGGCAAATATGTATAAAACAAGTCAAACAAAGGCACAAAGTTATCCCAAAACTGATTTTCACCTCTGGTTTCACGTTAATATCTCTTGGAAACTTAAAGCGTTCCTATGCCTGTTTCTGACACCCATTGATTTTTGTATAATTATTCCACAGGGGAGTCTGACATCAGTAAATTTAAAACTATGCCTGAGGAACTCTACCAGGATTGAGAACCACTGCTAAAGGGATAGACATTCATATCTAAGGACTACATAGCAAAAGCATATGTACATAAAAGCAGGATCTATTTTTATAGCACAGTCTTGGCATGTGTCGGAAAATTAAATTTCTAAGTTACTAAGACTGCTTGAAGACTGTTTCAAACTGAATCTCGATTCATTCTTTTAATCCAGGCTCCCAGTTTGTAGATTTGTAGACTATGTATTGTAAATAGAAAGTGACTCAGAGCAAAAGTATGTAGTGCATAAGTTTATTTATTGGCTCTCCAAGTTGCCAGGAGGAAAATAATAATATTTATGTAAGTACATTGTATTCTTTTTAAACCGATGTTGGCAGCTACAGTCTTATAGTGCTTAATGGTACTGCAGGGCAACTGCCTTATTTCAGTCTATACCTCAGCCTCTAATTAGCTCTGTGCATTGTGATAAACTACACAGGTTTCTAGATTTCCTATGTTTAAGACAGTGCTAGCAATAATTTCTAGTATAAAAAATGTACTTTCTAGAAAATATTATTGTAGTCTCTGTGCTAGGTGCAAGTTATAGCTGAAAAACTTTCAGCTATAACTTTCTAGGGATGATTATGTTTATTTATAGAAGTCATCTCTGTGTTCTGGCTCAAGGCAAAGTAAAATACTCTTCCTGAATTTTCTCATTGAATCCTATTAAGATATTTCTCACCTGTGTATAGATGGTTCCATCTGTGTATAAACGATTCAACCAGTCCTAAATTCATATTTTATACTTACATTTTTCTTTAAGTCATTTCTTTTCTTTCTTTTTTTTTGGCAGAACTGGGAATTGAACTCAGGACCTTGCACTTGATAGGCAGGAACATGTGCCCCTGAGCTATCTCGCTGGCCCCTCCTTGAGTCATTTCTAACCAGACATTCCATGGCAGACTACAGTTCACCATGCATAGAGAGACATTTTATTTGCCACACTCATCCTAATTCTCCCCTTGTTCTCTCAATATTGGATTGCAGCCTCATTATTTAAACTTTTTACCAATCAACCACACTTCTGCCATTTCCTTCTAAGTATGTTTTCGATCCATTCTTTCTTTACCATTCTTATGGTGTATACATTATCCCAGGATTACAGGGCAGCATGACAGAGCAAAGAGGGAGGGAAAATGTCTCATCACTGAAAAATTGTTTACAATTTGCCTTCAGCAGACAAAAAACAAAGTGAAATCAGTGCAGGCTGCAAGATGTAATTCTGTCTACTTATTTGCTGTGTCACTTTGATAAAATTACTGAACATTTGATCCTCAGTTTACTTTTCTTTAATTTGTTTGTTTTTTGTCTTTTTGAGACAGGGTCTTGCTATGCAGTTCAGGCTGGCCTTGAGCTCACTTTTGTAGCCGAGGCTGGTCTCGAACTCGCACCGATCCTTCTGCCTCAGCCTCCCGAGTGCTGGGATTACAGGCGTGAGCCACCACACCCGGCTTTACTTTTCTTTAAAATGGTGATGCTAAATATCTATCTTGAGTATAAAACTACCGTAATGAAGACAGAAGATGTTCAAGGAATGGGAACCTACTTCTAAATCTGTTCATAAATACCATCTCTCTTAGCCAACTTCCAACACTTTGGGATGTGATACTTGACAGCTACAACTTAAAGGAAGTGAAGTTTAATTTGATTCACACTTTCAGTGGATCCAGGCCATGTTTTTTATTAATTTTTGGAAGATAATATAAGAGGAAATATAAAAATTACAAATGTATTTCATGCAAATAAGAGTTGATTGGTTGAAATGACACCTGTCTGAGTGACACTTTGGACAGTTAGTACATAAACAAATGTAATGTCCAATTGTTCTCAGAATAGCTGTTAAGTTGTTAAATGATGTAGCATCATAGCCAACCTTTGGATCACATGGCACTGAATTATGAATTTCAGAGGGCTTGGGTGGTTCCCTCTCTATTGCTTGGCTCATTGACTCTAACACGGCCTCCACCTTGGGCTGACTGTATTCCCACCTTATAGCTTTTACTAGCAGATATTCCATATTCTGGGTATCTCTGACATCATGGAATCTCCACCGCACCTTTGACTTCATTTTCACATATTTACACACTGCCATTTGAACCCTACTAGACAGGGTTCCCAGGCCATCCTTTGAAATCAAGTTGGAAGCCGCCTTGCACTCTGTATGCTAGTAAAAACAGCATTACATGGATGATACCAAGATCCACTGCCAGCAGAACAATAATAAAGATCCTTTGGATCATGGTTGCAATGGCCTCTAAGTGTCTGTATGGCTGTGCACAATAAAGTAAACTACGGGGAACCAATTCTTTAGGTGGCTCTTCTTGAGCAAGAGTATTAGACTCGTTTTTCAAGTAAAAGGTTAACACTTCTACAACCTTGAGTCTACAATGAGAAAGGTCTTGATGCTTTATGAGATAATCTCAAGGCATCTTTATTCTTCAGTAAGCACTTGTTTTTCTCCCCTTTTTAGCAGAATAAAAATATTTATTTATTTGCAAAACCAGGGATTGAAGTCAGGTCCTTGCGCTTGCCAGGCAAGTGCTTATTCTACTGAACTATCTCCCCAGTCCCTTAAAAATATTTAACAATTAGAAATGATACAGAATTTCACTAAGGATGGTGATAGGAATTCAACAATGATTATTATATTGCATATTGTTGTTTTCAAATTGCTTGTGGATATTACCAGACATAACATATAAAAGTGGACAGAAAACTAAAAAAGAAGAAAAGAAAGATAAAACAAATTACACATTAAGTGTTCCTTTCAACAGACCAATAAAAATGAGCAGTATGATTATCCATTATCCTGTGTATACACACACATATATATTCCTTTCCTTTCCTTTCCTTTCCTTTCCTTTCCTTTCTTTTGATCATCACAGTTGTTCCTTATCTTTGAATAGTTTCCCTTTCGCTGCTATTGTACCTCTTGGACTTCATTTACTCTTTCAGGTTCTTACAGTAGGGAGAAAGAAAAATGTTTGCAGATGTGGGTCTCATTTATTTCACTTATAAGTGTGGCCTCTAATTGCATTTATTTACCTATAAGATCCTCCACTCTATCTTTGTAATAGATGAGTAAGAACAGAAAATATAGCACAGTGCTCAGCAATACATCTACATCCATGTTCATAGCAGCACAATTTGTCTTAGCTAAATCTTGGAAACAACCTAAATGCATATCACCTGAGGAATGGATAAAAACGATGTGTTTGTATACAACGTACTATTAATAGAACGAATCTTTACAGAAGCCAAACCTTCTTTAGTGCTAACATTGTACATGATTTTTTTTTCTGAGTCAAACTTTATACTTTTCAAATGTTTCTGCTGAGCCCCTTAGGTCTCACCATAAATGTAGCTAAAAGTGGGAAGTATAACACATGCTCTACCTTCAACTTCAGACTACCTTGAAATTTTCTCTGCCATGTCCAGTGGTCTGCTGTACTTAATCTCAGTTTCCTGCAGACTGAGGGCATAGGTAAAATGTAGACTCTTTTTCCCAGCATATAATACATATCTCATCTAATTTAATTGCAACACAGTCCTTATTTCCAATTTAAATCTGGTCTTTTGAGCACTAACTAGAATCACCATCAAGCTCTGCTTACAGTATTGTAACCCTTAACTTCCCAGTATCTTCAAGATTTTCTAAACTGCTTCTACAAGTCAAACCCAAATGTTGCAAAACCACATGGTGAGGTAAAGTCGTTTTCCTAGTAGCAGTTTCTGGCATTGACTTTGTCAGATCCCTGATACAACTTAAAGGAAGAGAGACTTATTTTGGCTCAAGATTTCAGGATGTTTGGTCCATGATCATTATCTGCAAGGTAAAAACACCATGAAGAAGTGGAATCGTTGGACAAAAATGCTTAGCTCATGGCCTCCAGAAAGTATAGCAGCAGATCAGGGACTGAAAGGAAAAGACCAGAGATCATAAACAGTTCCCAAGGTCACACTTCCATAACTCTCCAAGATACATCAATGATGCACTTCACTAATATTAACAGCTCCCAAAACAGGCATACTGACACAATGATGCTTAACTGCCACTATCCGTGAACTTATAAACAGCATCATTACAAATACCCAGAAGGAGATAACTGTGTTTTCCTACTATTTACAGAGACTTATTAATGTTAGGTGTGTCCTATCACTTATAGTATTAAGCCTTAAACTGTCACTTCGCATTCCTTAATTCCGTTGATACATATATACCACAGTCTCTCCAATTCGAAACCTGAGTCAACAAATGTAAAAATAAACCTAGCAAACAAAATTCTTTTCATCCCTCCATCATACCTTCTGCCTCTTATAGATCAACTAAACTTCTTTTACAGAAAAATGATTCCTTAGTTTTTTGGACAAGAAAGAAGGAATCAAATACACAAATCAGTTTCGTATTGTGGTGAAGAGAAAAGGAGGGAAATAACAAAGAATGCAAATTATAAGTTCCTGGTTTTTTTTTACATTAGAGGTCTGTCACCTTGTATTCAGGCCATCACCATCTTTTTGCATAAGTCTATTGCAACAGCTTCTCTGATTGTAATTTCCCTTCCTACAGCCTTCCCCACTCCTAATCGAACATTTATATGGTCACTACTATTTTTTTCTGCAGAAAATTTCTTACCATAGCAATATTTCTATGCTGACCCCATCTTGGACTCCACACTAAATATAGGATACCATCCTGATCTATTAGCAAACAAAAGCATAACCCACTCCCAAAGTGATTTTCCAACCTCTTATGCTCTCCTCTTTCTGCTTCCTCCTTTCTCTGCATCCATCCACCAATCACTCTGAACACTAGCTTGGGAGTACACATTATATTCTCAGTGTCTTAGTTACTCTTCTCTTGTTGCTGTGACAAATACCCAACACCCAAAGTGGAGGAAGGAAAGGCTTATTTAGCTAACAGTTATTGGAAGTTTCAAGCCATATTTGGCTGGGCCAAGGCTGAGTGGAACAGGGCAGAAAGCATCCAGCTCATGGGAGCAGAACAGTAACAATATGGTGACAGAGGCAACAGAACAACCAGGGCAGCAGAGGACAACAGAGTCTGTCTCTCTGTTTCTCTTTGTGTTACATTCAGGCTTTCTGCCTCAGCCTATCTGTCTCAGGCCACACCTATATTCCCAGCAGTACTCAGACCCATAATCCCATCAGAACTAAAACACATAATCCAGTAGATTATGAGTCAACTCTCAAACTCTAAAAGTCCCCGCCCCATGATTGCATGAAGCTTTACAGGTGACAGCTAGCAACAAACCATAACACTCATGACTCAATGAATCTGCACATGTTGTTTGGTCTGAGTACAAGACCATTCTTTATCTTTATGTGTGTGTTGGATTTTCATTCTTAGAAGTGTGACTTTTCTTTTTCTTCTTATTCTCATGGTTGTCCATATCTGCTGTTTTGCATACTGCACATACTACATAAGAAGTATTTTTCAAGAGCATCATGGTTGAGGTCACATAGATCTAGAGCAGATCTGGAAATACAAATATTGTTTCTCTGTGCTTTCTAGTTTTCTGTTCTTTTCGCTATATGGTGTTTCTTTCTGAGTACCAGATGCTGTGTCAGGCCTTCATGATCAAATTGTCTTGGAATGAGTGATTGTTATGAAAGTCTGTTAGGAAAATATAAAGTCTGCTTAACTGGATTTATAACTAGAGCTTTCCGATGCTCTTTAGTGGTGCTAGGAAGCAGACCTCTAATGCTGGTTCCTCTTGTGTCTTTTAAAAATTGTGTCTCGCCCTATCAAAGCATGTAATTAACCAAGTCTGAGATATGGTTTCAACCATTTTTACTGGTAGTTACATCCATCCCTTTCCATGACCACTGCAAATGCAACAATAATTTTACTATCTTTTCTACGCAAGGAAGAAACTGGAATGACCTTGCACAACCTCTGGTAGGGGAGGGGATGAAACCCCAGCTGTAGCAGAAAGTTCCAATTTGCTGCCACTCTGCTGATTATATGCTTGTATATTTCCTGAAATAGTGAATAGCTGTTGAGGCTGTGAAACAAATAGAAGATAGGCAAAATGGCTGATAGTGTATATTTTTCAACCTCACAGGATATATTCAAGCAAGTCTTTGGGTGGCTTTATTGATGCTCTACCAATGTGAGAGGGATAGTGGTGTCACTTAGAAATTACAGACAAAGATGTGTGTGTGTATGTGTGTATTTTAAATCTTCATATTTCAAAGTGAAGGCATAAACATGACTGATGCTATGTCATTTATTAGAAATCAGATCCAGAAATGAGAATACCACAACATTCAATAACACAGTATTTGGACAGTCTGTAACTATGATACTCATACTTACCGTGCTTTAATTTGAAGTGTAATTTGTAAGCTTTAGTTTCTTCTGAAACGGAGACACAAAATATGGAAGACTTGGCTGAAGCTACTCATGTTTTCAATAGTAAAACTCGTGTTTTACTTCATAGTGTCACACTTATGACTTTTTCTTAAGTAAATTCCTTCTTTAAAGCAGAAAAGGAGAGATATATATTTAATATATTAAAGAAAATGCTAAATCTGATATAATTATATTCTTAAAAACATTCCATTTATTTACAGATGAATAAAAAGGGGAATTATTGGGCTACTGAGATCATGCGTCTTATAGAGTTAGGGTGAGCACTGTCTTAAATAAATTCTTAACTGAGTAGTGTGTGGAAATAAGGAAGGCACTGCTCAGCATTGAGATCCTCCTGGGAGCCATTTCCATGCCAGCTGCTTTGCATTTCACTCTATTTCAGCTTGACGACTCTATGTAGTACTTATTTTGGTGGAACTCAGTGATATTCCCCAGGATCCAATAGGTTCACAACTAAAAGAGGAATATATGGTCAAACTATCTACATAAGTTATGTGAAAGCAATCATAAAACATGGGGCTTAGGGTGATTGGGCAACTTGACTTTGAAAGTATTCATTTTTTATAGGCTGCTTGTACATGCAAAGAAAACAATTTTACAGTCAGTATCACATTGCATTTTGTTTTAAGTGCATAATATTTAGTACTTAATATTCAACATTGTAAACATAAAAGCCAGAATTAAATTTTTAGAAATGATACTTGAGTTGAAAATACACTTAATTAAAACAGGAACATTTAAGTCATTTGATGTGTATTGCTCCAAGTGTAAACTCAGTTCCTTTTATACTCTCTCTCAAGTAAATGGCTGGTTAACAACAACAACAACAAAGGAATATTAATTGAGAGTAAGAGACTTGGCCAAATGTCATAGCTTTGACAGGCTACAATTTTGTACATCCTTGAATTTCCAAATGCCTGCATAAAAATTGTGTAACTGATTATATCACATTCTGTGGAGAGTTATTAGAATATCAGTGATTGTCGGAAAACATCAATTCCAAGCTAAGTCAAAGATGTTTCTTATTCAGAAAGCCAGTGTTGATAAGCTCAATTACCTATGTTATAGAGTAATAGTATCACGAAGCTTTTCTGCTGGAGGGTTGAGAACGTAAGTTAACAAACCAAAAATTGGAGAAAAAGAAGGCCTATGAGGATAGCCAATATTTTGGCCCTAGCCCTTCAAGATCAGTAAGGACTCACGACATAAGAGAACCTGTGCTGTAATATCCTATAACTCAGAGGTGTCTCATATTTTCTGGTCAAGGAGATTATGGGACCTCAGAGAAAAGGGATAAATGAACTATAGTGTGTCTAAGGAGAGTTACCCAGAGAAAAACATTCCCTCAGACTTTCACAGAAAGCAAACTGGTTAAGCAATGGCCATGACTCGTCCTGAAGGCTGAAACTGACAATGGTTCTACAAAGTACTGTACATAGTTCCAAATTTAATCCTGAAGGAATTTGACCTTAGAAGATACAAAAGATGAATAGTTTGTTATGCAGTCTTGCTTTAACTTGCCCTTGATCACCCAGTGGAAAAACTTAATTACGAGGCATGAAACGCAGAGCTAGATTGGTGGGATGAGCTGTAGGAGGTTTGGATCAATAGCCTCCAATGTAGCCAGTTTCACTGGTGGCCCACTGCAGTTGTGGAAGACTGCACTGTGTATGTATCTGCTTCCTCTTAGTTCAAAGTGAAGAATTTTTTTTTCTTTCCTTACCAATATCAATTGGAAGGAGTGTCATGCCCACACCCTGTGCTCTGTATAAATATTGTGAGGACAATAGGCAGTGTGTCAACTATTAAAAAAATTAATGTTTATCAAAAGTGTTAATGTTTAATTGTTTTGATCAATCTTATATACCTATATCTATTAATCTAAAGTGATCCAGTGATGAAAATATGTAACATAAACATTGTTGAATTTTTCTGGTTTTGAAATTCTATACTCTATGTACTTTTACTTGTAACTGTTTTTTTTAATCTTTCTTTCTGCTATATTTAGTCTTTAAAAAAAGAATAAAAATAATTTAAAAAAAGAAAAGAGAAAAAATCATTTAGAATCTCTTTCAATTGCAGTGTTATGACAAATTATATAAATAAAATAATATAGGAACATAAAAATATCAAGTTTTAAAGAGAAAAAAGATATAAAAGGAGTAAAATTCAAAATGTATGATGAAAGACAAAAAAGCCACTTTTTAATAACGACATTAAAATAGTGGATTGAAGAAAGACTGGGAAAATGAAAAAATCTTATTAAATAATAACTTGAAAATTCAGAACAATTTCTGAGTATAGTTATCAGGAAAGGGAGGCCAGGTCAGAGACCAAAGAATAATTTGGTAGAAAATAAAAAGCTATATATATAAGGATTGGAAAGGAAATAAGAGTGATGCTCTGGAATGTGGTGACATGCGTGGTGGATGGCAAAAATCATGTGAGGGTAGGCTTGGACTTAAATCTTTTTCTAGCATAGGGGGTTTCGTATGAGTATCTACACAGTCACTTCTCATATTTCTGTTAAGAATACTAAAAGGGCACAAAACTCAAAATGCTATGGTAGATATCATTTGAAATCTCTTAGATGGAGAGTACCAGAAAACGCATCTAATCTTTTAGGGAAGCTATACATCAGTTTAAGACTTGATTAAAAATGTTTAACTATGTTGCTAACCTCAGAGTCTCTGACACCAGATGTCTGCAAGAGTTTTAGTAACTTTGACAGATGAGTCTGGGCACTTGGGGAATTCATATGAAACCTATTTTCTGAAGGAATTTATATAAGTGACAGGGGACTGTCAATGTACACCAGAAATTGAGCCATTTATAAACTGCAAAATGGTATTTGAACTTAAGATAGTTTTCAGAAATACCAGATTTATTTTTGCAGGAAAATTTTTGTAGACTCAGTTTCAATATGAAATAATTAAATGCAGCAGATAACAGTAAAATGTTAATATTATTTGGTTTGGTTTTGTTTAGAATTTTAGGTAAAACCATGACCGCTTTGTACAGAAACTAAATTCTTATTTCTTTATCCAAGAAAGTTTTTGCAGAAGCCTACATATCTCTAGACCTCTAAAATGTAGGCACTCCCTTAACCTAATTAAGGATGCATTAAGTTAATTAGGTTATGTATAATATCTTTTCCATAGCAATCAATCTCAGACGTGGAGATTTCCATTCCTTTAGTCAGATTTCTGGCATTTCCTCCACCTGTCGTCTCTCTAGAGAGCTTCTGTCAGCTTCATCCTCTGTCGGAGATGGAGTACAACCTCCTCTCTTCTTTCTTTATTTGTGTACTCAACATAATCTTACACAAGGATGTAAGTGCTTTCAAGCCATTACCAGATGTTTTGTTTCCACTCTTGGCATGGTAAAAGCACTCAACAAATATTCCTGAACCCTGTTCTTATTTAATTTAAGAAATGTTCACCTGTAAAATCCACCTTTAGCAGTGTGAGAAACTCTGTAGATTCACATATATGCTGACTTACAAAGATGAAAACAATAAAGCACGGAGTTTGCTTGCTGAAGTATTCAATATGAAGTTCCCTAAACCTGTAACATGCTAATATGCCCCCTTGAAGCAAATACATGAGATACTGTTAAGGTTACATAGATAAAGACTAAAATTCTGTGAATTTATAGAATAACACTTGCATTTTAACTACCAATGCACATTATTTCTGGTACATTTTTTCTCTTATTGTGATTTTCTCCTTTAAATTCAAAAAGGATAATCTAGCATCATTATAGATTGTGATATAGATACATAGTGAGTACATGTCCCTGGCTGAGTAAACAAGAATGACCAGATAGAACAGAATCTTTCTTAAGGTGATTTCTGTAAAGTCACACATTGTACCACTAATGAACTGCAAGGATTAGATGAAGGCATCTGAGGCAAGGGTGATCTGGTTTTCTCAAAGTCATTTAACTGCTCATCCAGTTACCTCAGGTTGAGTGAGAGCTCTAGTGTCCTAACACATGAACCGATGAATTCTGCAAGGATTGGTGTTGTGTATAGTTTCAGTATTTCACAAGTAAACTTGTTCAGGAGGAAGAGGATGTATTGGAGAAATCTAGAAATCTGTCACTCCTACTGCTGACATTAAAAATACGACATGTAAAGTACAAAAATAACATATAACTGAAATTCTTCCTTTCCCTTCTCAGCCATCACCTGTTAGTCCCCACTCATTCCTTCCCAGACACCACATGCTCTCATTTCTTTGGTTTGTCATGACTTTCCTTTCCAATGTCATTTCCTATTTGACTGAGTAAGTGATGGAAAAATTTTTAATTATCATTGTTTATATTTATAGTAGCTTCAGCCTTACTATTTCCCCATGACTATGAATATGTGCGTATTTTATGTCTTCAAATTATTTAAATCTTGATTCCACATTAGACAAAACATAAGGACAAATTACTTCCTTTTGTCTAATTTTTGTGCTAGCTTATATTACTGGCTGTGCTTATGGGTCAAAGATTATGCCTGGATTAGGTTTGTTTGGTTGTTGTTTAAATAGCTACTTACTATTTTGGATTATTCAAATAGACTTGTTTTATCTCTTTATTCCTTCATGTACAATTTTGCTTACCTCATGTAAAAATATTAAACAAGAATTAATTATTTTTCTAATTCATTAAGACATAAAGGTTTACAAATCTCACTCAACTTTCACCCATTAAAACCAAATATCCATCTTTTCACTCACACCTGTCCTTATTATCACCATCATTTGATTTTTGCTTGTATAGGGAGTTCCCTAAAGCAGCCCAGAAGCAGTGGAACAGGAATATACAATGCACATTAAGCATTACACTCTTCTTTAAACCCCACTTTTAGTTTAGGCTTTATAGCTTTACCTATATTCTGTTTAATTTTCAAATTTAGTATACCTTTATAATGAAAAAGGCTACAGAGAAAACATATTTGAAGGTTCTCTTTGTAGCCCTAGCTTTTTCTCTAAGAAGCTAGATGTTATAGTTTATGTCTAGTTGCCCCCCCCCGAAAGTCTCATGTAGTAACTAGGCAGGGGCTTACGTAGATTGAGATTTGATTCATGAGTCACTGGGATTATGTGTTTTATTACTGATGGGATTATGAGTTCGAGTACCACTGGGACTGTGAGTGTGGTTTAGGGCGGATATCCTAAGGCAGACAGCCTGATAGGAATATAAAGGGAGACAGAGAGATAGACTGGAGCTGTTGCTTTGCTGTCCTGATTGATTGGCTGCCTCTGCCACCATATTGTTGCTATTCCGCCGCCATGAACTGGATGCTCCCTGCCCTGTTCCACTCAGCCTTGGGCCAGCCTAATATGGACTGAAATCTCCAGTAACTATAAGCTAAATAAACCTTTCCTTCCTTCGTTTTGAGTTTCCAGTATTTGTCCCAGCAAGGAGTCAAGAGTAATTAAGACACTAGAATAATAGTAATCTTAGTTTTATTGGTTAATAACAAATGAGAAGGGATAGGATCCCTTAAAAGAAATTAGAGACATTTTGAAACCAAAATAATAATAGAAATTTCCTCTGAAGTGGAGGACAAAAAACAATCACCATGAAAAACTGAAAGTGTAAATAAGAAACAAAATGCATAACAGATGTTGTAAAAATAGAAATCATTCATAAGGCAATGGATAGCATAAGAAAGGAAGGGAAACAAAAAATAAGAACAAAAGGATAAAGTAGAAATAAAACTTTGTAAATAAGGAGGGGAAGAAGAATGGAATGAGTGGGAAGGAAATAGCAAAAAAAGAAAAACTATACAGGTGCAAGTTCCCAATGCTGAATGTGATCATTATATACATTTAAATTGTACCACTAAGCCTATTTAAAAAAACTAAGTATTTTGGCAGACAGGAAATGCAACATCTGAGAACCCTATGGAGTAGAGCTGTTATTAACCATGACAACTGAGGGAAATCAATAGACCTGATTGGATCACGTGTGGATGTCATGTTTACTCTTTTAAAACTTAATTGTTTTGGTGTTCTTGAGACAGGGTCTCACTGTGCAGTTCATACTCGCCTTGAGCTTAGCAAAGTTTAAGCTTTTAAGAATTTGAATTACTAATAATCAAAGCTTTGTTGAGGGCCACAGCTGAGGTTAAACTTTTTGGCTTTGAATTTCAGCCTCGAACTTTTTGTTGCATATTACAAGAAAGTGACTTCAGAAGATGGAAAGTGGGAGGAACATAAACACAGAAAGGAGCCCCTTCTATATTTAACTATTTCCTTTCTGCCTTGTTACCATGTTGTGAAGCACCTACTGGTCCTTCAGCTGCAGGCCAGTGCCATGCTAATTGGACTCTGCAGCTATCCAAGCCAGGAGCCAAATAAATCTCTTTATTAATTACCAAGCTTCAGGTGTTTTGTTGTAGCAGCACAAAATTGGCAATTACTGGAGCCTAGATAATGAATGAGCATGCTTGTGATTATATTAAAGAGGCTGGGTTCACAGAGGTGAAATCTATGTGGCTACCTCAGATCCCACTTCGACAAGGCCCTATACTTCCTTAAACTTTCTGTTTTTTCCTTCTTGATATTCATGATAAGATTTGAACAAGAGGCCCTATACTTGTATATTGTACTTGGCCTGACATCTTTTGTAGGTCTAGTACTCATGTTGGAATTCAACTTGTCACAATGATGCATGGACCTAAAAAAAACATACGATATTCAATAACCTGTATTTTCCAAAAAGTAAGTCATGGCTAATATTTCCGTTGCCACAAAACTTTCATAACGTTCTTTGCATAACTGCATGGCATTCTGTTGTACTTCCCAGCAGGACCTAATATTCATAGTCTGGTTATTTAATCTTGCTACTGACTTCGGTTTAGTAAGAATCCATTAGGAGTTTTGAAGGAACATTGAGGTACATTAATAAATATTAACAATTTCCAGTTCAACTTGAAATACACTAAGTAAATAGGTATGCAAAGTAATTCTCACACCATGAATTCTCAGAAATACTGTGCCTTTCAAACCACAACAGGGTCCACTTTACCTATGGCAAGCATCAACAGCAGGAAACGCATTACCTTTTCTATTAGTGTAGTTCCTCAACCAGCCTTATTTAAAATGGTTTTAGAAAAGTCCTCATAATTGAGTGCAGATAAGATATTGCCTGCTTTTTAGAAGAATATACTAACTGAGGAAAGCATCAAAATATTAAAACTCAACTAACACTGAAACTTGAGGAATTCTGCAAGGTAAATTGTATGCTATATTTTGAGTAGAAGTCCCTAGACTCAATAATAAATTTACAAAGTTAGTTATGTGAACAAATAGTTAAAAGACGGGAAAATTTTTTTTCCAAATATCTGAGTATAAAGTTATAAACAAGAACATTTGGCAGATGATCCCAGTAAAATATTCTCTAATTATGTCATAGCGGCTCAAAACTGGTTCTGTCAATCAAGAAGAACATTTGCGATTAGATCTAAAAACGAAGCCCAAATTCCTGCATCTTTATCACAGCAAGAACGGTGAACCAAGCAAGCTTTAAAGGTGATCACATGAAAGAGGGAATAGAATAGAATCTTGATTATAGTAAATTTAAAATTGGCTTGACTAAAAATGGTAAGTTTAGCAAAAATGCAACGGAAATTACGCTGGAACTTGGCACATCTCTCAAAAAGTAGACTCAATGAATAATAACAACCAATTTCATGGCTTTCAGAGCTCATAGAATCATCAAATATGTATGTATCATTTCTTCTAAAAGCTCTGCTTTCTAACCAGCTTTAAATTTTTGAAAATAGTTTTACAGACTCAGTTAAGCCAGTTCTATGAATCTATTGCAAATGTGATTAATTTTCATTAATACACCCTTTGTCCCTTCAGGAATAATGGTAAACTGAAGACAGTAATTGTATGAAGTATCCCAACTGTTATTGTTGTTATCCAAGTGAATGCAAGATTTAGTTCTTGTCCACAAATTAAACCGACAGGATAAAGACCCACCAAATAGCTCAGCGGATTAAAGCACCTTCAAGGAGATGCACGTGCCAGGATTCAATCCCTGGGAATACACTGAGATGGCAATTGACACTGGGCATGGTGATGCATGCCTGGAATCCCAGCTCTTGTGAGGTTGTAAACAGGAAGATCAGTACGAGTTTGATATAGTAGTGAGACCCTGAAGACTTACACCATGTACATTCTTGCCAAAAATACAAAAACAAAACAAAACAAAACAAAACATGAAAACCTGACAGGATAATATAGTGACTTTCCTATCACCAATACTCAGTAGTTAAAGAGGACCCCTGATACAGTTTTAAAATATATATTTGTAAAAAATCCATGATATGAGATTTGATTTTAAATAGGTACCTATCTAGCAAATTTTAATACATGTATTTTTGTACATTTTATATTGTATTTTCTGCTTACATAATTTAGTGTAATGTAGTAATTTCAAACAGTTTATGTATATGTCTCAGTTACTCTTCTCTCATTACTGGAACAAATATCCAACACCAAAAATGAAGGAAGGGAAGGTTTATTCAGCTTAATGTTACTGGATGTTGCAGTCCATACTTAGCTGGCTCCAAAGCAGAACAGCACAGGCAGAGAGCATCACGTCATGGTGGTGGCAAACAGCAAGAGGAGTCAAGGGACGAATACAGCAACAATTGCAGCACAGAGAGGAACTCTTTCTGTCTCTCTTATGTTACATTCAGGCTAGCTGCCCCAAGGTTGGGTGTAGTATTCACATCCATAATCGCAGCAGTGCTGAGACCCATAATCCTAGTGGATCAGGAGTTAGACTCAAACTCTAGAAGTCTCCATCCCATGACTACATGAAGCTTTGTGGGGATAACTAGACACAAACCATAACTATTTTTTTAACATGAAGGACCTGCTTTATCTTTTCCAAGTACAGATACAGAATATATGTATAGCACCATCTTTTCTAATACACATAAACACAGATATCTATACAATGTACTGCAAGGATCCACGTTGTATACTCATCACTTATTTTAAAGAAGCAAAATGATTAGTCAAACCAGAAATATTTTGAAGGCAATATGTATATATATATATATATATATATATATATATATATATATATTTATTTATTTATTTATTTATTTTTTGAAGAAACAGGGTTTGAACGCACAACCTTGTGCTTGCCAAGCAGTCCACTGTGCCACAGAGCTATCTCCTCAGCCCCTCAAGGCATTTTTATAGTTTGTTAGCTTTTTTTCAAAAGCTAAGAACGTTATGTGGCACACATATTTCTAAATGGTATCAACACTTTTCTCAAATAACAGTTTCCAGTGCTCCAACATGGACTTACTTCACCTTGCTCCAGAAATTGAGAATGGAGCCCCTCAACATGGCTTTAAATTAGAGAAACACAATGAAATTATCAGAACTTGGGGGAGTCCTCATTCTTACTTAAGAACAAAAGTCACAATGAGTCAATCAGGATTATTACCTCTTCAAAACCTAAATGATCAACCCAATAGGAACCACTTGGGAAAAATAGGGTGATTCAGTTTCTGCTTTCCTGTTAAAGATATGAAATTCACAATCTTAAAAGTTACAGCTTCCTCAGATGTGATATTCCAATGTAAGTTCAGAAAAGGAAATAACATGACAGTCATTATACTGCACAGTTGTAGGTATAGAAAATCATCCTGTGTCTTTCCCTTTTCCACAAAGCATTGCACATTTCTTATGATGTAGCTGTCGTGAATTATCTAGTGCATAGATAGAGTTAATACATGCTTCTTGAGTATTACTTCCTATACCAGAAATACCAGTATTAGCTTTTCACTCAGAGTTGACTGGTGTGTGTCTTTTGTTACAAAGTTCACACAGCCAGTAGAGAACTAGAATTTTTTTTTCAATTTTTTTTATTGTTTAAATTTAACAATGTTTATATTACATATTTTCATCATCAGATCAGGTTAGATTCATACATATAGGTATATAATATTGATCAAACAATTAAACATTAACCTTTCTAAATCCACATTAGTTTTTTTTTTCCTTTTCCCAGTTCTTTTCTTTGAAAGTTGACATATTGCATATTGTCCTCACAATCATTCTACAGAGTGCAGTGTGTGGGGATGACCCACCTCCCTATTGATGTTGCATAGAAGAAAGAAAGAAGAAAAAAAAGGAAAGAATATACTTCTCTTTGGACTAAGAGGAAGCAGATACATACACAGTCAAAGGTTTTGCAATTGCAGTGTGCCACCAGTGAAGCTTGTGATGTTGGAGGCTATTGAATCTAAGCCTCCTAAAGCTCATCTCGCCAATCTAGCTCTGCGTTCCATGCATTGTAATGAAGGATTCTTTTTTCTTGCTGGGTGGTCAAGGGCAAGTCGAAGCAAGACCTGTATAACTAAACATTTTTTTTTGTATCTTCTTGGGTCAAATCCCCTCAGGATTAAATTTGAGACCATAGACAGTACTTTGTAGAAATGTTGTTAGTGTCAGCCTTCGGGATGAGTCACGGCCATTGCTTGGCCATTTTGCATTCTGTGAAAGCCTGAGAGAATGTTTTTCTCTGGGTGACTCTCCTTAGACGCACTGCAGTTCATTCATCCCTTTCCGCTGAGGTCCCATAATCTCCTTGACCAGAAAATTTGGGACACCTCTGAGTTATAGGATAT
>PVJA010003592.1:0-93650 GCA_004027025.1 Myocastor coypus | reverse complement strand
GCTTCTGGGGGGGGGGGGAGTTACAGTTCAGTGTCCAATGCACTAAATTGAACCAGCGTCACCGGGAAGCTTTCAGGCCCATCTGTTGTCCTGTGGCATCCTTGGCCCACAGCGTCAATCTTATTTTTTTTTAATTAATTAATTAATTAATTTATTTATTTATTTATTTTCTTATTTCAGAACCTTTGTTTATTCACTCATTTCTATGGCCGGTTCAGCCCACCCCAAGGGCAGGGCTGGCGCAGCATGTGGTGCCGGGGATCGAACCGCGGTCCCTGAAGCCACCCAAGCTTTCGGAAGCAGGCACTTTAGACCGCTGAGCCATCCCGCCGGGCCCCCACAGCGTCAATCTTAGAGCAGTTACATCAAGCAGTTGGATGGTAACGTGGTGTCGTGGCATGGGGTCTCCCAGGCACTTGAGGAAGGGCTATCTGGTAAAAAACACACCTTTGCTGGCCTGACATGTCCGCTGTGAAAGCACGTTCCTGACATGTGTGAATTTAATTTTAGCCACCGCATTCCTGTATCTAGGAGAGGGAAAAGTGAAAGCAGCTTAAAAATTGGCTTATCCAGTTGTCCTGTTTGAACTGATTTTTAGCAAAGGGTAGCGTCTTGGCCACCTGCTCCTCCTCACCGGGCCACAAAGCCCCACATCCACAATTTAAAGGAGACATATTTGAGCTTAGGTTGTAGAAGTTTTGGTCAGAAACGGCACTGGGCTAGGGCTTGGGTGCAGGAAAGCTTCTCTCTGTGTGGTGGATGGGAAGCCGAAGGGTGGAGCCGCGGAGGGAGAGAAATGGTTTTCGGGTCACGACCCTAGGGACCCGCCTCTTCCAGAGGCCGGGCTCACTCAGTCACAGGAATCACCTTTGGATGGTTCCGCCAACAAGCGTAGCACTTCCTTAAGCCCCGCCTCTGAGCACAGGCGGCTTCGGTGGGACGTTCTCCATGTGAAGCATGAGGAGACTGAGGGATGGTGGGGCAGGAGGCAGGAGTGAGCACCGGCGACGAGACCTGGGGGTGGAGGTTAAGCTGTCCGCACAGTGGCTGACGGGACTGCTTAGCATCCTCAGAGGCCTACCTCGTACCATATCGCAGCACATGTCCGTGGTACTCGGTTCTTGAGTGTCTCCCACCTGTGCATCCTGTGAGCCGAGAGCTGTTTTGTCATGGTGCATGGGTAGGCACCCGGAGGCACGGAAACTCGCGGTGAGGTCAGCGTTATGTGAAATCCTCATGGCCAGCTCTGGCGAATCGAAGATCTGTGGCCGGAGGAGGTCCAATCCGTGGCATGGGTGTTTCCCCCAGGGGCGGCAGACAGCAGGGGACACAGCAGCTCTGGTCTCGGTGACAGAGGCAGGAGCTAACAGAAGAAGCATGAGTTAGGCAAGCGCAGGCTCTCTGCCAAGCCTCGTGGTGTGAACCCTGGCAGGAGAACGCCTTCCCTTGTTTGCTGAAAGAACCCTTAAGTGGACACTTACATCAGGCATGGTTAAACTTACTCGGCTTGCGCTCAAACCCATGTAAATCCGAACGGCTCCAGGGACCCTAGTAAATGCCAGGTACCCGGCAGTGGCTCCTGTGATTCACTCTGCTTCATCAGTGCCAAGGAGCTAAGACTTTTTTTTTTTTTTTAGTGTTCTCTTTCATGGGTAGGAAAGCATGTGCAGTTATGCATTGAATAAGAGTATTTCCCGGATATCTCCTTTGAAAAAATAAAAGGCAACACTGCGGTTGTTCCTGCTCACATTGTTATTTCAAACCACTCTTCTAACATGTGTTTCAAGTGGTTAAGATTTGGCACTTAAAAACAAACTGTAAGAGTAAAGCTTTGGTTGTCCTTCTACTCTTAACTTCATTGGTTTTAGGTTGCCATTGCCAGCAAGCATTTTCAAATTTCTGTCCTTTTTGAATGCAGGAGGGTTTTTTTTTTTCTTATTTTATTATTTATTATTATTGTTATTTTGTATTTTGTATTTTAGGGAAGGGTCTCCAGGATGCTCACGGTCTCACTACTAAATTGAACTCATAGTGATCCTCCTGTTTACAGCCTCCAAAGATCTGGGATTACAGTCAGATGCCACCATGCCCAGTCTCAGTGGCCGTCTCAGCATGCCCAGCTGGCAGGCCCAGGGATCAAAGCTCTGTCCCCTGCACCTGCATGCAGGTTCTTTAATCTGCTGAGCTATTTGACAAGCCCCAGGAGCTTTAATAGTCTGTGGAGAGGAGGGAAATAAATTGATTAATAAGATAAAGGAAGAGATAAAGAAAATCTGTGAAGAATTGATGGGGGTGGGAGGAAAGAAATACAACAGGGGGGATAGGAATGGGAAGACCAGAAGGCAGACAGGCTGTGGTGAAATGGGCAGACGGAGAAGAAAGCTAGATTTGCAATTAGAAGCTCTGAGTTCAGATTCTACCTCTATCCTTACCTACCTAACCCTAAACTTTCCACAGCCTTGATCCCATTCTTTTACATCATGTACAAATCGTCATGCAAGCCTAAGAATATGTTTATGTGACATGGTAGCAAATGAAGGCCCTGGGCACCAAGCCTCTTGGAATAACAGCTGCAGAGAGACAAGAGGCCGGGCCTCCTGACAGAGGTAGAGTCAGGAAGCGAGAAACTCGAGGGGCAGATTCCCCTGGCACGCCTAGCTCCCGGTCCTCCTCAGCAGGCTCCAGTTTTGTGGCAGCTCCTTGCAATAAATCCCCGTGTTACCGGGCCACTTGTTTTCGCCAGAGCCACAGGCACCAAGAACAGGCAGTAGGATGTGTGCCATCGTGAAGACAGGAGCCTGGCAGGATGGCTTAGGACACCAGGGGCTACAGCGAAGCTTGGCACAGAGCTTGCCTGTGATGGTTTTCATTCTGTCCAGATTCCAGTGTGCCCTGACCAATGGGCCATGGAGAATGATCCCCAAGTTGGTCAAATAGAAGTGCTTCTGCCCCAAAGCTAGGGAAACTTCCTAACCCGGCTTTCCATTCAATTATTTCCTTCCCGTGTGTTTTCTTCTTAATTCACCGCCTGACAGGAAAGAGTTAGTCTACAACCCAAAGCATATGTGGGGTGCTCGCTCCTCTCTGCTTCAATATGCGATTAATCAAAAGCATCAGTTAGACATATGTTCAGAATGAAGCAGTATAGCCGGGGGCCGGGGACAAGGACCGCAAGGCGACAGCATTGTTTCTGAGCTGTGTTTTTCATTTTCATGTTCAGAGAACTTTAAGGCCCCATTTAAAAATGTTGTTTATTTATACTTTGGAATGCCGCTGCCGCCAAGTCTGTACAGATCCACACCCCGTCGGGGGCTTTCTTTCCTCCCCATGCACACTAGCTTGGCGGTGTGGAAGCCCTGGTCGGAAGCACAGAGCGCCAGTGGGCAAATGCACAAAGCGAGATCCTTTGTATGTGTCAGCTGTCCAGGTCAATGATCTGCAGACCAACCATAAGCTGCCTCAGGGGAAGCCTGGCGTCCCTGAGAGAAGTGGGGTCTGATGTTGAGTGATCTCGGTGCCCTGGACCGTCGTTCACACTTTATGAGGTGCAAACACAGTCGGGACCAATCGGATGTTTCCACTGCTCACCGCTGCTGATGGCTCTGTTAAGACTGTCGGCCTGACTCAGAGTCAGAGATCCCTCTTGAGCTTAAGATGGGAATCGCGGCTCCCTCAGTGTGCCCGTTGTGCTTTCCTGCGTGAGGAGAATTGGTCAAGGTGGAAACATCTTTATGTTGGTCTAACTGGCCAAACACAGCTACCGATGAGCAACGCTGCTGCCCAGGATTGAGGGCTGTGTTGGTTAGCTTTCTGTGACAGTAACACAATAACTGAAGCAGGTAAACTTTGTGGAGAAAGGAGATGCTTTGGCTCATTACTGGTGATGGCCTTTGTAGGGTCAGAATCTGTAGGCCACGTGGCTGGAGACAGGAGTAGTGTGTCTGCCTCTGAGTCCCTGCCTCTGTCCTTCTGAAGCCACAACTTTCAATTATAGGGCCTCCTCCCTAGTGACTTGGTGTAACCCCAGTCACTTTCTGAAGCTCCCACTTGTAGGCAGCAGAGATGGATTAAGTCCTACCCACTCTAGGCCATTAACATTCACTGTAAGGCTAAGCTATCTAAGCTGGGGGTTCCCCACCAGGGTGTAAATCAGAGCACATGCCATCCTTTTGTTGCGGTAAGACCAGGACTGTGAGTCCCATAATAAATCCTTTCCATAATAAATCTTTGCTGTGCACTGACAACCTAGGTGCATGGCCTCTGTCCCCACCCTCCTACCCATCGGGCTGCTTTCAGGGTCAAGAGGAATGGCATCATAGCACAGGATGAGAAGAAGAGGAGAGGAAAGGTCCTCCACCAAAAAGCGTTGGTGTGGAGAAGCTTTTCATCCTCTAAGGGATGAGTCACTGGTGGCCTGGAACATTCCTGCAGAGTTGTAATCGAATTTGCCCCTTGCAGCAACGCTGTGAGGCAGGAGGCTCAGCGTCAGCTTCGAACTCCACTTTGAAAAGAAGGAAAGCCAGGCCCACCCTGAGGAGTTGGCAGCGGGGCTCAGTGCTTTCGGTACCCTTAACTTTCCAGTTGCATCCGTGGGTGCTGCTTGTCCCTGGAGTTGCCCTTGTCAGAGGGAACAGAGGGGAAGAGAGGTACTGCGGATCCCCCATCATTTCCCAAGTGACTTATTTTCGGGTCTTTTTGAGTGCATGTGTGAGCAAATTTCTTGTGGAAACCCAAGCAGGAAGCACCCAGAGGTGACCAGTCAGATGGACAGGCAGGTCCATTGTGGGCTCGTTTTTCCTAGATTCCTTCCATTATGACAAAGGCTGGCATCCCTAAGCCACTCGCAGCTGTCACTGCCTACCTCGGGGCGTTCAGTTTTCCTTTTTCCTTCTGTGAGTCAGCCCTGCTCTGTCCACCAGGGATGGATCAGCCCTGGCCCTCACCTCAAGGCCAACCCCATTCTCCCCACTTCTGCTCCCCGGGCCACCTGTTTTCTTAGAGACCCCGCTGGCACCTGGCCTGTGGGTGCAGGTGTGATGTGACCATGCCTCCAGAGAACTAAACCATATGTCTTATTCATCCCCCTTAGGCCCAATAAAATAAACACTATTCTTTTAAGCTTCTGTGGAGGAAAAATAACCACTAGCAGTAGGAGACAGGGAATTTTACTTCTTTCTGTAAAATTCGCCTTCCCTTGAAAAAGCACTTGGAAATCTTTTATGCTACCTCATGCATTTATCTAAAGTTTGATTTCTAAAGTTTTAAAGTATAAGCTTACCTGGTTTTATGAAGTCAAGAGTACAATTTTTGCCGTATTTCAAATATTATCATTCAGAAATAAAATTGTTCTGTCACCACTGAAATGTATCCAGTGAAGCCTAACTACTACTTTAAGTAAATATTTGTCACCATTTAAAAAAAAAAATTTACAGGCAAGCTCTTTAACACACACACACACACACACACACACACAAAAGAATCTTTTACTAAAATTCATACTCTGTTTTTCCTGTAGAATTTTATCCCATTACTGGATATTTTGTGCTTAGGAAGACTTTGTTGACCATGTTCTCATAACCCTTTGCAATAAAAATTTCAACTCTTAAACGTTTTGTTTCCCTAAGCTGTATGTAAGAAAGAATGTTTTCTAGGTTGGTGTCACATTATGATAATGCTTAGGACAAAGTTGATGGAAGCCAAGCAAATGTATCATACATTTTGATAAATAATTATTCAGTGCAGAAGTATGAATTGATTAGAGATGTGTTATTGAATAAGCTAGGTGGGGCTTTATTTCCCAGTCGCTTACTGACCCTGGCTGAGCCTGGCTGACTGCTAAGCGTGCAGTATCAGTTCTGATCCTGATCTTGCTTCATTGGCTGTGGCCAAGGACAAGCACTGTCTACCTAATGTGTGATGGGAGCAGAAGGAGCTTGGTTAAACCAGTGTCTTTTCTTTGCCTCCGAACTTCTAAATTCAGAAACCACACAGCAGCAGCAACAACACCTAGTGATCTATGAATTGGGAAAAATCTGAGGTCTTTCTTTGATTTCCTAGGCAGCAAGGAGCTAGAAGACATCTGGTCTACCACAGCACCTGCCAAAGCTCATTAGAATCATCTACTTTTTGAACGTACATCAAGAGCTTGCATTGCAAAGCCCAGGAAGGTCTCAGGACACTAAAGGTGACAGGTGACCTTCTACCTGGTGAGGGGCTCCTCAGCACTCATCGACTTAGCCTTATAGAAATACTGGTCACCTCAGTATATCTTTGCTGGCCAGACGACACTTTCATACAATTATGGCAGAAATACTTTTATCATACATACTCGTTAAATACATATTCATCAAACCTCAGATCTGCAGATTTAGCTCATTGAGGGCATAGAAAATATGCCCTAATTGTCTTCATTATTTAATCAGTGAGCCAAGCCAGATTTATTTTGTGTCAGAAGAGGTCTGATTTCCATTTTGCAATATGGTAATATGCATCCTTGGGATGAATTTAAATTCAAATTGTGAATTTGAATTTTTACTAGAATTGGACTAAAAAGTAACTAGGTGAAGCTAGGGCTATTCTATGGGGAGGGGCATTGTACGGGCCAGTGTCAGTTGGGCAAAAAATGTTGTAACTTTGTCCTAACCCATTGCTAACTCACTCTTCCTGGGACATCCAATAGTGTTTCTAGATCTGGGACAGGCCATGGGTAGCTCCCCTGTCTTTCTGCTGTAAAGCAGGTGAACCATTATGGGATAGTTATAAGCCTGCTGGTGAGCTGGGTGTGATGGCCCATGCCTGTGATCTCCAGCCTGGGAGGCTGAGGCAGGAGGATCACCATGAGTTCAAGGTCAGCCTGGGCTACATAGTGCATACAGGAGCAGCCTGAAGTGTACCACAAGACCATGTCTCAAAGTAACGTAGAATACATACATACATACATACATACATGCTGCTGGCAAGTACAGTAGCCTAATCTTTTAACCACATATGTATCGTCAGCCTTCTCAAATTTGCAACAGAATCTTAGGGACAATAGAGGCTATGGAACTGAACTGCCTTAAAACTGCCAACATTCATGCATTTCAAGGAATAGTTTTAGTTGATTCTTGAAGGCGCCATACTTTCTCATTTGTGGATCGCTATAGGAGAGAAACAAAGTTGGCTGGACTTAGGGCAGACTGCCAGGGGCCACCTGGGGCTGCCAATGAGGCAGAGTGGGTTTTCCTGGGATCATGTTTTTGGCTTCCCTACTGGCAGAGTCTGTTCCTGACTGTCCCAGCGACTGGCCAGGGTGGGGCGTTATGGTTTAGGCCTAACATTGCCCAGCAGTCTCACGTGTGTGGGGGGCGGTTGGGTCACTGGATGCTCTATTCTCCAGTGGATCTATTCCTCAAACGGTGAGTTCATAGCCGATTGTGTTTCTTCAGGTGAGGGGGCTGGTTGGATGGAGTCCCAGGGAGCGTGACCTGGCAAGGCCTATCTATTCTATCCTGCTGTTCCCTGCTCTCTCTCCTTTCTGGACGCCATGGGCTGAGTGCCTTTCTTCCTCTGAGCTCCTTCCTGCTTCCGCCCGTGAACCAACCGACCTAAAACCGTGCCTGAAACTGTGAGCTGAAATCAGCCTCTCCCCTTTAGGCGGTGCATGCTGGTGTCTACTCCCAGGAGTAACAGAATGACACCCACAAAGGAGAACAGTGTTGGTAGAGCAGCTCTGGTTGGGGTTGCTTTCTGTGCCTCACCACTGCTGTTTTCCTGGTGTGCCTTAGAGCGGAGCAAGCTCCGCCTGTTCATAAGGGGGAAAGTAGCTGTGCCTCCCCCGTGTCCTTCTGGGAGAAGGTGGCCAGGAGCCGCTTCTCCTCTTCACCTCATGCATCCCAGGGAGTCAGAAAACCGTTGTCACAAAAGAAGCTGGTTACGTTTTTTCTTAGCTCCAAAAAGAAATACGTGGACATTGTGGAAAGCAGACAGGGCACAAAAAAGCACAAAATAAAAGTCACCTCGAAGCTGACCCCTGATGCATAACTATGGATGCTTGGGGACATCGACCCAACTGGAAGAGCATGCATGCTGGAAATCTATGTACTTATGTTCAGACCAGGGAAGCTACGTTTGGGTGGCTGAGACCAGCCTGTCATTGGCGCCAGTGCCCATTTCCCCGCATTCCAGTTGCCTCATCGGGGAGACTGCCTCACAGCAGTAACTCCTCGGCGGGGTTGCTGCGAGTGTTAAGTGAGACGGTGCGAGAACACTCGCCTCAGTGCTCAGAACAGAGTCGTCATCGGCAGAACAGCCAGGTCCGTAGCTATCTCCCAGTGTCTTAGTTACTGTTCTCTCGTCACTTTGACAAATACCCAGCACTCACAATGAAGGAAGGAAAGGTTTATTTGGCCTACAATCACTGGAGGTTTCAAGGCACTGGAGGAGAGGCTGGGGAGCAGCTGTGTCCAGGGTGACCCTCTGCACATCTCAGAAAGACTGCCAGCCTGGATTAGGGGGCAGAATTCTTATGGACAGTTTAAAGGTTTGCGCCTCTCTAGCCCTGCTCCAGCCCTGCCCATCAGGTGCCACCCTGGTCCTCTGGCCCCGCCCCTCAGGCCACTTGCTGCTCCTCTTACCGTGTCTGCCTCATGCCTTACATGAGATTTTGGGGGGACAACTAGACACAAACCATAACATTCCGCCCCGGATCCCCAAAGTCCCATGCACATCCCTTTGTCCAAAAGGCATTTTAGTCCATCTCTTAAGGATTGCCAAAGTCCCAACAGTTTCAGCACTGCTAAAAAGTCCAAGTCCTAAGTCTCCTCCAAGATCCAAAGCAAATTCTCAACTATGCACCCTTGTATAAATGAAAAATTAATGCATCCAACATTCAAAGGCAGAAGATAAACATTGCCATTTCAAAAGACATACACAGAAAGATACAAACCCCTGGGGCCAAAACAAGTCCAAAATCTAACAAGGCAAACATTAAGTCCTATGAGGTAGGACATAGTTCTATGTGGAGCATCCAAAGCGGTCTGCGGCAAATTGTGAGCTTCATGTGGCTCCACCCCATGGCACTCTTGGTGGTAGCTCCCATGGCTTATCTCTTCAGTCAGTTTTGCTTCCTCCGTGCAGTTTTCCTTAGATGGCCCGTATTTCTGGTTTTTCCAAATTTCTGAGGTTTCCACTGCATAGGCTTCTCACTCACAACTTTACATACTGCTCTCTCAGGGGCACACCACCTGAGAGGCCTCCCAGGCCTGCTTCTGAAATCAAAGTGGCAAAGTGGAAGCCTTCTTAGTCTCAGAACTCCTTCACTGTGTATGCACTTAAAACCAATACCACATGGATAATGCCAAGGCCTGCTAACAGCTGGAGCAGTAGCCAGGATTCCTTCACTCTTGGCAGTAGGGGTTGAGTGCCTGGGTCGCTGGACACTCTGACCCTGATTTTGAGGAATAAATTCTCTATGCTGGTGCTGTTCTGGAATGTGGTTTAGCCACTGCCTCCATTCTGCAACCTGGTGTGGCCACCACCTCCATTCTGGAACACGGGGCTCTGTGGATTTCTTCTCAAAGCAAAGTACCTCACCCTTGCGGTTCTGAGGCTGCAATGGGCAAGAACCTGACACCTCCTGTGATGCCCTCAGGACATCTTTTCTATTCTCCTGTCCCTCCTGGGCAATGGATATTTCAGATCTATCTTTGCAGTCTACAGCCTTCCTGCAGTTTCCTTCTTGGCCAAACTCATAATATTTTAGATCATTTACTGGGCTCTTTGCTCTTCATGCTCAACATAAGTCTGACTAAGAACTCCCAACAATATCCATGGCACTGCCCTATTATTTGCCTACTTTGAGATACTCTTTGAAAGACTAATTAGTCCTCCCTGTTTAATCTTAGTCTCAGGCAAAGTCTCTGGAGACGGGCAAAATTCAGCCAAACTTGCTGCCAAGCGAAAACAAACATGATCAGCCATCCAACATCCAATGCAGTCCTTCCTTCTCAGCAGAAACCTCCCCAGCCTGGTCTTTACAGGCAGACTCCCTATCAGCTTTCTGATCTGAGCTCTGGCCAGAATCTCGCCTACAGAAAAGCTGAAGCTCTTCAAGTGCTTCTCTTGTGGGCGACATCTCCAAACCTTTCCTATCTCTTCCCATAAGCCACTCCCAAAAGCTTGTAATCCACATGGTCAGGTATAGCCACAGCAATGACCCCACTCCTGGTACCAAATTTTGTCTTAGTTACTTTTCTCTCATTGCTGGGACAAGTGCCCAACACTCAAAATGAGAGAACAAAAGATTTAGCTAACAGTTACTGGAGGTTTCAAGACACTGGAGGAGAGGCTCCAGAATGACCTTCCACATCTGCGAGAGACACTCAGCCTTGGGAGTGCAGAGCGCATGCTGACAGTTTAATGGTTTGTGCCTCCCTGGCCCTGCCCCTCAAGCCCTGCCCTGGTCCCCCGGCCCCGCCTCTCAAGCCACTCGCTGCTCCTCTAGCCGCATCTCCCTCATGCCTTCCATCAGGCTTTAGGGGGACAACTAGACATGAACCATCACACCTAGATTTTGTATTTTTGTAATTCACATTTCCAAGTGTCCACCCACATCAGGAATTAGACACTGCTGTCAGTGTGGCTTTTGCTCATACCCACTGTGTGACTCCATCATGGGTAATCCAGCCAGTCTTCAGATCGATGCATGCTCAGGTTGTTTGCAGTCTGCAGTTCTAGGCTATGCTGGAGTGAACCTCAGACCTCTGCACATCAGGCCACACTCGGTTCCACGGTACACTGTCACAGGCAGAGCAGTTACTCTGGGATGGACATGTTTCAGGCATCTGCTGCTTGTTTCCTCCGTGTGTGTGGGGGGGGGGAGGTACTAGCAACAGAACCCAAGGCCTTTTCAACGGGCTACACTTCCAGCTCTTTTTTTTTTTTTTTTTTTTTTTTTTTTAGCATGACACAGTGTCTCTTTCTTGGCTGGACTCTAGCACTTTCTATTCTGCCTCTGAGTAAACACAAGCACGCCTGTGTGCGTAGAGCTTCTCCCAATGTCATCTCCCTCTTCTCGTCCATTTCTAATTTTTTTTCAATGTCAGTGCACCTGAGTGTGCATTTCTTTTGATTACAAGCCAGGTCTGCTATTCTTTCAATTTACAAGAAAGTCTAGCAATAAGGACATGTCCAGGTGCCTGTTCTTCTGTAACTTAGTGTAATTCAGCCCCAGTCCCATAGCTGTATCTATCTCTGTCTGCTGTAGGAGGCGTAGAATTAAAGCCTGGCTCTCATAGAGTGAGCCCATATGCATAAGGGGTCTGGCAGTAACTGACAGGCGTGGGGTCCCGAGTACCCTTCCAGGGCTCCTTCGAGCTTTTCTCTTCCCATACACCTGCTGGCTCTCCGACAGGTGCACTGCTTAGCTCCAGGGGCCCAGCCAGACAGCACTCGGCCCTCCATCGACCCGACCGCCTTGAGACTCCGGGTATTGCAGAAATACATATGGCCAGGAGATTTTGGAAGGTCGGAGGCTTATTTTTAGATGAGAAAAATAAGACTCTATTTTAAGATTAAAGAATCCTAGAAGAGGCTTCTTTGTGCCGTGTTATTTGTATTCTAAGTTTAGAGTCTTTCTCTCTGAGATTATATCTTTCAATGATAAGAAGTAATATCTGACAATAGTGAAAGCAAATATAAAACAAAAAAGTCAAATAATAGTGAAAATGCCCCAAACCTGAGCATCTTGTTTGCAAACAGACAGGAGGAAAGAGATTTTTCTTGCTTTGCAAAGGATCCTAAGCTCATCTTGTCCAAGTCCATGTCATTCTGGAACCTGAACCGTGTCACGTGAGCTCCCTGCTTTGTCTTCACTCTCGGGCTCTTAGTTCTTGCCCATGAGGCCAGGCAGTTCTCCCAGCCTGTCCCTGCCACCCGGGAATCGCGGGCTCCTCAGTATCAGCCATGGCTGGAGCGTCCGTATCTCTGCTGGCTTTGCAGCCTTTTTGGTCTTCCTCACAGAGCAATGGGGTAGGTAGGAGAAGTCCTCCCTGGAGTCCGGTTCCGCTGCCCCCACCCCATACCTGGCCTTGCTTTGCATGTTGTTCTTCAAACAATGTGAAAGAAGCCTGGCAGCTCACTTAGTTACATAAACACCCCCAGGCCTCATGCGGACACAGCCCCTGGGTCAGTCATTCTGCAGAGAGCACTGGGAGACACCAAAGATAAGTCCAGATTGTCTTTCAGTTTCCCAAGTTGGCAACTCCCAGCTGGAATCTTCCAGGGGCCCTCATTCATAGCCATTCAATACAGACATCAGCAGGATCCTAATTAATGACTTGGTTCATTCTTTTTCCAGCTGGGGACAAAAAGCATTGTTTGGTCTCTAGTTATTTGTGTGTGTGTGTGTGTGTGTGTGTGTGTGTGTGTGTGTATAATCCCCAGATTTCAAATCAATGGCTCAGCAGATTACACAGTCTCTTCCATCCTTCAAGATCTCTAAAAAGTACATTTTCCTTGAATGCCTAATAACCAGGAACAGCTTTGCATTTCTTTCTCTTTGGGGTGACATATGATAGAACCCATCCTAATGGACATTTGCACCAGTAGGTTGTTCAGTGGTTGATTATGTCCTCGTGTGTGCCAGTGACCGGAGGGAAGGTGGTCTTGTTACCTTGGAAAGTGTGAGGGTAGTGACGTTCCCTGCCTGGGTGAGTCTAACAACTCCTCTTCGAAGTGGAGCATCGGTTCCCAGGGCTGAGCAGAATCATGCTGAGGAGTGGGAGCCCAACGCAGAGTCATTCGTGAGAGCGGTTTGCTGGTGGGGACCGGCATCTGCCGAGCGGGGGCTTCGGAGCAATGGAGAGATGGGCTGATTTAGTCAGTCATGGCGCCTGATTTAGAGGTAGCTGCCTTCCGAAACTCCAAGGTATTTGTTCAATATGCTACAAGCCCTTTAATCTCTGCGTGGCGTTGTTTTAGCCCTGAGCAAGGCTCCTCAAAGCCCAAGATTGAATTAGGAGAAATCCCCCTGCTGTTTCTATTGAATTGAGTTAATATAATGAGTTTATTGTTAACTTAAACAAAACGAAGCTAGCCATGTGGAAGGAATATGACTGATAGCACAGTGAGGCAGTGGGGTTTTCCCTCCCACCTTGCTTCTGGATTACTTCAAGGTGCCGTGCAGGCTCCTGAGGGGTCCGGACAGTCCCAGCATCCTGACTGCCCCGCTCCACTGGGAGATGGAGGTGAGGTGAGAGATGGAGAGGGCTGTAGAGCTTGCAGGCAGCGCAGTGCTGGGCGCGTCCCCGTGAGGAGCCCCTGCGGGGTAGGCACAGGTCCCAGGGCCGGGTGGGCAGGTTTTCTGTTCCCTCTCGCAGCTCTCGCTCCAAGGTGCAGGCTGAGCTTTGGCCCAGCACTCCAGCACCCGGCAGCATGGGCAGGGTCTTGGGTTTCATCCCAGGACCAAAACAGAAAATATGAAAGATGAGGCCAGAGCTGCCTGACCCCGTGCCCCCACGCCCAAGCCCCCCGTGGTCCCTCTGAGAATGCTGCTCAGGTGCCAGCTGCCAGCCCCCAGCTGCCCTCTGCTCTACTGACGCCTGGGCCACCTGTGTTCTCCAGCTGGGCTCTCACTCCTGGGCCTCACTCTTACCCAGCCTCGGCCTGGCCAAGCCTGTCCCTTCCTTCTCTTCTTGGTTTGCCTACGACCTTCTCAGAGAACTCTTTTATTTTTTCTTTACCGCCTAAAAATGCCTCCACGGCCATTCCCTGTCCAGTTCCTTGGGTTCCTCTGTGTCCTGTTTCGTCCCACCAGACTCTCGCTGTTGCCTTTGTGTTCACAGAGGGCAACCTCCCACCATGGCTCTGCCCCCTGGAATCCCACACTGTAGGCCAGAGTAAGAGTTCTGTCCCTACTAGTAAGAAAGAGTGAGCCCTCTATCCACTCTGGGGACTCCGGGCCAAGCGCTTGTCACCTCTGAACTCCATACTGTCTGCGTGTCATGGTGGAGGTAATCACTGCCATATCCTGGTACCTCTGCGAAAACACAATCTTTTGCAGGTACGTTAGACCACCACCATGCTGGCTTCCTTCTTTGAAACCTCGAGCGGTTTGCCTGCCTCTTCGACTGGGGTTGCCTCAGATAGCCAGGGAGGCAGTGCTCCGGGGCTGGTATTTCCAAACAGGAAGCTGAGAGCCACCTCGAATTATCCACGACTTTTCTATTGCCACGCCATTCCCCGGCACACAGGTCTGTAATCATGTTTCAAAAGCATCCTTTCCTCTGCGGCACTGCAAGCTGCGAGAGCTTTCTGTAGTCCAGCGGTGACCGACAGAGGTGGGACTGCAACTTGGTGACGAGGCAGGCCAGAGTCAGGGTTTGCAGAGCACCCTGGAGAAGCCTTGGAGCAGAAGGTTCCCTCTGTAATGGAAGCGAAGCCAGCAGCCTCCTTGGTGGCCTCCCACTCCCCCTGAACTTTGTAACTAAGGGGACAGAGGTCCACAGGGCAGAAGGTGCTCGCCCCAGGGTCCCTTGTGGAGGGCGCTCACTGGGTCTTTTGAGGTGTCCGCATCCCTGGCTTGTCCTTGCCTGCTTGACTGCCTCCCCGACGTGACCATATGGACCCTTCCTACTTTCCTTTCAGTTCCACCAAGCCTCTTACTGAAGTTGGCCTTGCTTGACTGTCTCTGTCTGTGTCTCTATCATCTCTCTCTCCGCCTGTATTTCTCTCTCTCTGTCTTCTGTGTCTTCTCTCTCTCTTTCTCTCTCTCTCTCTCTCTCTCTCTCTCTCTCTCTCTCTACCTCTATCTCTTTTTCTTTTCCTCCCACCTGTGTATCCTTGCCCACAAGATCTAGCTTCCATCAAGGTGATGGTATCTCTACTTCTGCTTTCTCCTTTTGCACTCCCTTGACCCCACTTGCAGGGTGGAGCCCGGCCATTGCCTCTCCTGGCGGCTTCTAGAATCTTCTCCCTAGGCAAGGTCTTCATCACTTTGAGTCAAGAGCCTTTAACCTCACCCACCATTCCCACACCAGGGCCACTCCTAACATTCTTGACTATGGGCTGCTCTCTTGGACCTGCTGTCTTTTTTGGTCCTGGTTGGTGAGTAAGACCCTCCCTTAGAGACAGAGAGGGAGGGAGGAGGGCGAGGACGGAAGGAGGGAGGGAGGAGGAAAGGAGAGACAGAGAGACAGAGAGATAGAGGGGGGATAGAGATAAAGGCAGGTAGAGATAGACGTGCAGAGACAGAGCTGGAGACACAGAGACAGAGACAGGTGTAGGTCCCAGGTAGACAGCTCTAAGCCATGGGTAGTTACAGTGTGATTTAGTAAAGAGAATATTTTTATTTAGTATTACGAACATTCTAAAAAAAAAAAATCTTGACGTTCACCATCAAGAATTACCGTCAAATGCGTTCCCCCCCTCTGCCAAAAAGATCCTCTTTGAGCTAATAATTTTTTGGAAAGGAAAAAAAAAAAAAAAAACTAAATGCTAAGTATATCCTATAATTTTTACAGCTGTTAAGTGATTTGAACTGTGAAATGTTAACACCAAAAAAAATAGTTCGCCTTTCCAGCTGTTGATCTGCTCTGAGCGTGCTGCACCGCGCACAGGAAGTCTCAGAGAAGTTCTGTGTGGGAGCCCTGGGGTGGGGGTGGCAGGGCAGACTGGGAGTTTGGTGGAGCGTCAGCTGTTTTCTTTTTCGTGCGACGTTACAGAGTCTATTTACAATTTGCCCCTCGGATCTAAGCCACTACTTGGGGCTGGAGGCCAGCCTCCCTGGTCCTCTCTTCAAAATCGGTGGGAACTACTTTGCAGCAGGTGGGACCCACAGAGGAAAACCTGGCAGCAAAGTCCTTTCCTTCCCTTCTGCCGCTGTGCACCAGCAAATGGGCCCCCACCGGGCCCCCCGCTGAGCACGCGGCAGGTGAGGCTGGGGTGCAGAGCTGGCTCACGCAGCGATGCGTGGGCCGGCAGGTACTCATAGTGGGCGCGTGCCTGCCAGGCAAGGGACAGCTACCAGGACGTGCGAGGATGTGCTTCCTCACCAAACAGGGGCAGCGGTTACTTTCTGGGTCCTCCAAGGTGAGCCCACATCCACGAAGTCAACTCCCAGGAGACAGAATTCAGTTCTGGGGAGAGCAGAAACCCTGGACAAGTCTCCACTGCTGCCCACTGGGAGTGAGCCATGGCTGCAGTGAGCTCTCTGCCCTTTGGAGAGCCTTATCTTCAAATATGCAATGTGGAACCTGCTACAGAGTTGGGCTGGGGCCCTGGGGGGCCACCGCCTGAATCTTTCCATGTTTTAATTGTTCAGCAAGCCATTGTTTGCTTTTAATTAATTTCCAAGCTGGGGGTTGGTGGGCAGTTCATTTCAGAAGGAATTCCACTATGGTACTTACAAGAGTGCTGCTCTGGTAGCCACCACCCATGCTGGCCTTTAATTCCTTTGCAGCTTTGGGGTGCTGGGGCTGTAACAGGCTCCACTGTGGGGCTCACCAGGTTCTGGGTCCCCAACATCTTCCACAGAGCCATCCTGCTTTTATTGCGCCCAGCTTCTCCCAAGGGGCTGCTTGCCAGTAGATGGGGGATGGCGGCAGCTCTCTCTGAGCCTCCTTCCTTGGCGTGCCCCTGGCTCTGTAGAGGAAGCATTTTCTGTGACTCCCGGGGTGCAGAGATGTCCCTTCCCAAGGCGCAGGGGTGCAGACAGGTGCGTAGGCTCCTCTCGGAGAGGCGCGAAGGACTTAGCAAGAGGGTCTCAGCCTTTCCCTCCTTCAGAGGCAGCGGGAAGTGTTGGAGGCATTGGCCCAAAGCACATGGACAGCCAGGTGGGATTTCAGATTTGTTCTGGGACCCCAAGAAGCTCGACCGCACCACGCCCACAGTGTCATCACCTGGGCGGGGGCACTGCCCCTGGTGTGGGCCAGCTCGTGGGCGTCTGCACACTGGGGCTCGCACGCTCCACGAGCGCGTGCCAGAGACACAGACAGGAGGCTGGCCCCAAGGCAGCGTCAGGAGCTGTCCCCAGGGGCAACATGGACCTTGCCCCTGGTCTCAGGCAATCCATAGAGAGAAGGATGGCTCACCTCGTCCGTGGACAAAGTCGATAGGAAGATTACAGTCCACAGGAAAGAAAAGCTGGGTGTGGGTAACAAAATGCCCTTCAAATCTTCCATTACTGGGGATGGAAGGATGGAAGGAATCACAAGTTAGATTTTCTGGAACTGTAACTGTTAAGCAGAAATTATCAATGAGTATCTTTTCCATAGGGAAACATGGATACTTGAGTGTAACACTAGACTGTCTGATTTTTTTTAGAGCACTGTGCTTAAGAAGCATTCTTAGAGAAAAACGTTTTACTAAAGATGTTCTTGACGGGCCGGGGATTTGGCTCAGCAGCATAAGCACCTGCCTGGCAAGCACAAGGTCCTGAGTTCAAACTCTGGTACTACACACACACACACACACACACACACACACACACACACACACACGATGTTCTTCATGTTACTTAATAAAAACATTGCTTTCTAGAACATTGGTAGTGGCTAGAAGTAGCAAACCTGCTTTAAAATATCAGCAGAGGATATCATTTAAAACAAGAACTATGAGAAAGTGGAAAGAGATTGGACTCGAGGTTGGCAGAAACCAGCTGGGTCTTCACGGACAAACTGTTCTCCCTCTCTGAGCCTAGGCTTCTGTACTGATGTGGTAAGGCTCCTGGTTCCCAGCATGCACTGCCTTTTTATTTCCACCTTTCTCTTTCTGAATCAAACAGGCTTTCTCGTTGCATGTGTACTGGTCGGCGTGGTTCAGACAGGCGATGCTGCCGGCGATGCTGCCGTCTCCTGCAGATGCTCTTCCAGGGGTCCCCATACCCATCTCAAGCACCTAACTGGCTTTCAGATGGCAAAGCAAGCCAGCAGGCAACCCCAGAGCTGCTCTGCATTGCTGTGTGCTTCGGGGCGTCTGGGTGATCTCTCGCTTACCAGTCAGGTTCCCGACCTCCCCTGCTGTCTCTGGCCGTGCAGATGTATTCGTGGGTGCTCCAGGTACAGCCTTAGGCCCTTTTGGATGTGTTCGGTTTGTCTGCGACGTGTGCACCCCTGCTTCTTTTGCTGAGGAACTGCCCCTTCACAGTTGTGCCCTGGTGTAGATCTTGGTATGGTGCGAACATAAGTCCTTACGTATTTATTCTAATATAAGTGTCACACAATACAATGCAAAGATCACATCTTACATGCTCAGGGGAATGAATGCTGGCAGTTGTATACACCCATGTCACTGTGAATTAAAACAAGACATAGAGCATTTCCCTCCCTCTGGCAGCAGGTTGTACAGAAAGACCGATCTCGGCATCTCACTGCCCCATGTTTGTTTGGTTGGCTTCTATTATCAAAGGGTATGTACACAAAGATCACAGAAAAGTGGAACAGGTTACTGAGCGAGGAACCTTCTCTGTGCCGTGACCTTCACTGGGCATGTGGCTTGCCTTTCTTGGAGCCAGAAGCCAGATGTGTGCTCGTTTTCTTTCACACTCAGACCCTGTGTGTGGACGCACTGGTGTGTGAATAACCATGAGTGGCGTGCGAGTTTGTGTTATGGAAAATGTACAAAGCAGCCCTCGCTGACTTGAGAGGAGCCCAGGACATTCTGCCAAGGTGCTGATGGACTGCGCTTCCATGCAGAGATTTGAAAAGGAGCACCCCTCCAGGCTTTCTAGGGCGCCCTGAGCTGGGCCATGAGGTCCAAGCCCCCATGGAGGGCAGGAGTCCCCAGGGGCTGATCGTGTCCACCTTTCCCCTCCTGTGCCCGGACAGGCTTCTCAGGAAGGGAGCAGGAGGAAGCCTGCAAGTTGGAAGGGAGAAGAGCTTTATGGGGAGCAGAAGGAAAGGGGAGGCAGAGCAAAGCCCCTCCTTCAAGGTCACCTCTAGAAGGTCAGAGAGCCAGGATGTCGGAGAGAGATGGGGTCCTGCAGGCCACCAGGCCACAAGCGTCTCAGGCACACATGGGAAGGTCTGCGGCCACACCTGAGTTGGCCCGGCATTCCTCAGCGCCAGGCCTGCTAACAACCAGCTCAAATTGGCTGATTTTCCCACATTTGTCAGGGCGCCAGCTGCCGGAGTGCAGCTGAGCATCTGCAGAGAGGAAACACAGAGACAGAAAAAAAAAAAAAAAAAGTTTCAAGTCATTATTCTTATTCATTTCCCTCTTCTCCGCCCCACCCCTCCCAGTCCCCAAAGCCCTGCCTCTTCTTTTTCTTCTCTTTTTACAAATCTTTTTATAACAATCTTTTCCTTTATGTGGCCAGAGCCTCTGGCATCCTCCCAGTCACCTGTCTGCAGGGAGACACCCCTTGGGATTATTAGGCCTTTGTTACGCCACCACTTCCTGGTTCCCTGCTCCTCCTGGCCCTTGTAAAGCCTCCGGCCCTGGCCACCCTGGTGGGCCCCCAGTGGTAGCTATGCTCCGTACAATGAAGGGGCGGCAGAGTTGGTTGCCCCAGGGGGCCGAGCACCTCCACCAGACCCGTGGCCTTGGTGGACTTTCTCATGGAAGGAGTCCAAATCAGACATGCATCCAGATAGCTTCACTTGGGTCCCATCCTCCCTGCCAGTTCTTTCTGGCACCAGCTCCCTGTGCTACACCTTTTGTAGCTTTATATCCTATGGCGGCACTCCTGGGCGGCCACATCGGGGCCTGTGGCAGACGCGTGGGTTCCTTCTTGTTGGAGATAACCTTGCAGGACACAGTGGTTGCAGACCCAAAGCAGCAAGAGATGGGCAGGAAACGAACGGCTGGGCCCCCATGCCCTCGTCCCAGGCTTATATAGCACAGTTGTCACCAGACAGAGTGGACTTCAATTAATTCCACTTGAGAAATGAGATACAGTTGTGTGTGTGTGTGTGTGTGTGTGTGTGTGTGTGTGTGTGTGCAAAAAATGTGGTCATACTCAGCCCAGTGCACCCTAAATGTGTCTCCCAGTAAAGCCTGTCTTGGAAGAGGAGCCCTAAACTCCACAGTGCTGGAGCTGGACCCTTACGAGTCCTAAATAAATGAACGGCTTTGGTGAGGAGTCAGCATCTGCTCACAGGACTGCTGGCCTCTTCCTCTCGCTCTCTGTGGCCTGTGTCTTTTCCCTCCTGGCCTCATGCCGTGCAAGGCCCTTGCCAGACATGACCCTCCACCCTGGATCTCCGGGCCTCCAGACCTGTGGACCACATATATACTTTCCAGGCCCTACCATTCTGTCATAGCTGCAGGAAGGGACAATGGCACACACTTAGAGGCCAAACTGGCCCTGGGACATCTTTGCGGCTGCCCCTGCATTTGAGGAAGTGAACAGGATGGAGCCCCTTACAAGTGTGGGATCACTCTGAAATCTTTGGAACAGGCGAAGAAGACCTGGGTGGCTTCTGGCCTTGCCCACCAGGACTAGAGCTGGTCTCTGCTGTTCTCTTTGTTCTGAGATCTGTGGTTGGCGCGCAGGTTAGCGGAACATGTCTAGTGACCTTGCTGCCTCAGAGGAGGACTTTAGAAACCAACCCGCTTGTCCAGTCTAAACTTGGACAGAACCCTGGCTTTTCACTTGCCCTCTCATTGATTTCCTGGCTGACTCACAGTGTCCCTGAGCCACTCTGGTGGGATTGCATCAAATGAAGGCAACTCAAAGGGTTTGTTTCCCCTTTCATGGGTTTTAGGAATTTTTAAAGACATAGATTGTATTCTAGTTCTTTTTGAAAAATTATATATCTAGGAGAACGTTATGGGGAGAAAATGTTTATCAGGTTTTTTTTGTTTTGTTTTGTTTTGTTTTTGTGTGTGTGTGTACAGGGGACCTGCCCCCTTTGTAGTCCTTTACACACCTACTAGGGCACTATGTCTAAGTATCTGTTTAAGAAATACTGAATGTTGGGCCGGCAAGATAGCTTGGTGGTCTAAAGCACCTGCTTAGGCAAGCTTCGGCAACCACAGGGACTGAGGTTCAGTCCCTGGCACCACATGCTGCGCCAGCCCCAACCCCTCTTGGTGGTGTAAAAAATGTTCACATTTGATGCCTGGATAAAAGGATTAGGCTGAACTGAGTGACAGCTAAGTTGGAGACTTTTTATTGTTGTCTGGGTAGCAGGGATTGAACTCAGGGCCTTGCACTTGCCAGGCAGGCACTTATGCCACTGAGTCATCTCCCTGGCCCTAAATGGGCCACTTTTTGGTAATAGCAAGTCTGTAACATCGAAGTTCATCCCTAGGTTTGTAAGTTCTTTAATCAACATGCGGGATTGGGGAGTGTTAGTAGTTTCTCCGTAATAATGTGAAATCGGTGAGATCCTAGGTCCAGCGCGTGATACTACAGAATCCTTAGGCTCGAGTCCATTGCCAAAAGAATTCACAGACTCCAAGGCCTGCGCCGTGTGCTTCTCCGAGTCAGAAGAGTTGCACTGTCCAGAGCATGAGCCGAGCTTCATGTAGTGACAATGGGAGAGCCAGCAGCCACCTCCAGAGTTAAGTAATTCACGCCCAGCCCAAGAAAGCGCTAGGGAGGACCCAGCCAAATCTCCTGCCCTCCAAACAGGCCTCCTGTGGTGGAGGGCGGCTCCCAGGCTCAGCAGCCTCACTTTAGGGTACAGCTGCTTCTGCCAGCGCACAGGAGGATTTATGTTCTGCTTTGGGTTTGGGGCTCAGGATAGACTTTTCCTGCAGACAGCGCTTTTGGTCTGAGTCAGGTACTCCAACCAGCCCGGCCTGGAGTCCTTTTCTCGGAATAGCCGAACTTCTGCCTTCTGTGGCACCTGCCCTATTGTTCCCTGTGCTACCAGGCGTGCTGATGGCAGAGGGACTTCCGTGTCCCGCAGCTCCGTGGCCTGCCTGAGTGGCTGTCCAGCAAGTGGTGTGGTGTCAGAGGCTCTGCAGGACACAGGCCAACAAGAGACCAGCAGCTGTGTGTGCGAGGGGCAGCAGGGAGCGGGATCCAGGAAGGACGAGGGCGCGGGAAGGAGAAGGGAGCAGTTCTGTGGAGGTGTGATGCTTAGCAAAGGGTCCTAGGCGCAGGGAACAGGATGATCTGGTCTGCACTTTTCTTTTCCTTTCTTTTCTTTTCTTTCTTTGGTGCCAGGAATCGGACTCAGGCCCTTCGCTCACCAGGCGGGCATAGTGCTGCTAGGTCCGCAGCTTTGTTGTGAGTCTTGTGTGCAGGTCACCTCTACACTGATGTGGACTGTGTCTGTCTGAGCTGTGTATTGTGCGTGCAGGGGCCCTAAAGGCAAACTTGTAGTGTGCAGGTGGGGTAGACCTTTTCTCTACAAGCGTTCTCCCTCTGCTCTTTCTTCTTTCTCTTCTCTCTCCCTCTCTTTCCCCCCTCTCTTCTCTCTCTTCCTTTCTCTCCCTCTCTCCTCTTTCTCCCTCCCTCTCTCTTCTCTCCCCTCTTCCTCTCTTCTCCTTTCTCTCCTCTCCCCCTCCTCTCTCTCCTCCCTCTCTCTTCCCTCTCACTTTCTCCCCTTCCTCCCTCCCCCTCCCTCTCTCCCTCTCTCCCCCTCTGTCCTTCTCTTTCCCTCCCTCCCTCCTCTCTCCTCTCTCCCCCCTCTGTCTCTCCCTGTCTCCAGCCCTCCCCCTCTGTCTGTCTCTCCCTCCCTCTCCCCCTTTCTCCTTCTCTCTCTCTCTCCCTCCCTCCATCTCTCCCTCTCTGCCTCTGAGTGCCTTTGCTCCTCAGTGTGCTCCACAGACCACAACCCGAGCACAGCCTGGGAAGCTCGAGGAATGCAGATGGCAGAGCTTCACCCTTCACCCCTGAGTTGGAAAGTGGCCATGAAGCCCAGCCCTCCTAGGGAAGCTGCTGGCGGCCACAGCTCTGGGACCGCTGGCTTAGCAACCAATGGGATTCTTGTCCTGCTCTAGTCTTAGGGGAGGGATGCCTGCAGGAGGTGAGGCCAGAGCCTGTGGACATGGTGAGCTGTGCAGTGAACGTTCATGGCTTCCCCTTGCCTGTTGCTGGATGAGATACCGGAGCTCCAGTGGACTCTGAATTCTAGACAAAAAAAGGAATAATGTTGTAGCTGAAGCAGGCCCCACTTTCTATGTATGCTGCTATTTTTTTTTTTTTGCTTATTTTTATTATTATTTTATTTTTTGTTTGAGATAGGATCTTGCTATGCAGTTCAGGCTGGCCTTGAGCTCACTTTTGTAGCCCAGGCTGGTCTCGAACTCACATCGATCCTCCTGCCTCAGCCTCCCAAGTGCTGGGATTCCAGGCATGCGCCTGACTTTTTTTTTTTTTTTTGCTTATTTTTACCAGTATTAAGTCTGAAGCCAGAGACATTCTTCTACTGAGTGGTATGCCCAGCCCTTTCAATTATTTTGAGGCAGGGTCTTGTTAAGTTCCCTGAGCTGGCCTTGAACTTGCTATCCTCCTGCCTCAGCCTCCTGAGGAGCTGGGATGATAGCCATGTGCCACGATGCTGGGCCGTATCTTTGCTTTTCGTCGATAAACCTGACAACACTATCTGAAACTACAGTTGGATCGGGCACAAGCTTGGCAGGTTCCATGGTACACAGGTGATGAACGCGCTGTATCACGTCTTGCTAGCACTAGGTATTGCTTAATGCCATAAAAGGAAACGTGGCCCCTGAGATATTGTCCCTCAGAACCTATAACCTTATTCAAGTCGTCAGAAGACATCAGACAAACCCTAAGTGTCAGAGTGGTAAAAGTCATGCAAAGAACAGAGAATGGTCAAGATTGGGGGGGGGGGGAATAAGAGGATTTGACTGATTACGTGCCATGGGAGATTCTGGTCTGGACAGAACGTTGGATGGCAGCAGGACACTCATGGAAATGGGCAGGGAAGTACAGAGGGGGGCCATGGCTACTCACCATGAGCTAAGGTCAGCTGCTTTAAGTTAACAAGCATGACACGGTTGCATGCACATGACACAGACACCTGGCGACTGCCGTGTGCCCACTCCGTGCGGCCTTACAGGCTATCCCAACATGAAAAGTGTTTTTAAACGTGGGCTAGGTGCCCTGCAGCATTGCTGGTAGCATGGCCTTCCTTCCGCTTCCGTTGAACCGAAGAGGTATGTTATTTGAATGTGAAGCTGTCAGAGACACTTAGGTGGATCACTAGCACACGGCATGGGCCTCCTGCAGCACTGCAGCAGGACCAAGGATCGCAGTGGCTTTAAATCTGTCGTAGGCAAAAGTCATCCTTTTCTGTGCCCAGAGAATGCAACTTGCCCACGTGGTGGTGGGCATCCGTACATATGGCTGTGGCTCCTCACCCTGGGACTGCAGTGGCAGATCTGTGGCACACGCGTTAACTGTGTTTTTCTTTTCAGACGAAAGATGTTCACGTAGAGTTGCTTTTTACCAAACTAAAACTTCAGGGTTTAAGTTTTATTGCAGCGTTGGCACTTTGGGAAAAATCAGTGGGCTTGGGAGTGCAGGTTGGCACCGGGTCTCTAAAAGGTTTGCCATCACTGCCCTAGAGCAGAGATATCGATAGGCTGGGAGGTGAGCCTGGGATGGGGTTGGGGGGAAGCTGGGATTTCAGATGGAGGGTTTCCGGGTACCTGGGCTGGCGCAGGAAGATTGTGTTATGTCTGTCCGTGTCCGTGTGTAGCTTTGTCTGCAGAGTGCGGGTTGTGTGACTCCATAACCATGGGCCTGCTGCCGTCGTTTTTCAACTAGAAAAGCTTTACCTGCAGCAGGCACATGCAGATGGTTGGCCAGTTGGTTCTGTTTCTGGTGGCTTCAGATTGGATCTCCCGGTAGGGCTTTGCTTGCAAGCATTCAGCATGTCCAGCTGTTCCCTTGGTTTCCCCTGTCCTCCGTTTGGCGTTTCCTGGCAGGGGAATGTGTGCTATTCTAAATGAGATGTCCTCCGACCCAAAGGATCGCGGTGCCTGGTTCCGGGAAGGCCAGATGCCTGGAGCTGCTGGCTGCAGCCTGAGGCCTGAGGGCCGCAGTTAGCGCCTGCCTCCTGCTCCGGGTTGGCTTGATTAGAAATGCAGTGCAGCTCTTCAGAATGTTTCCATCAAATCCTTGATGCTTCCTCCCCTTCCCTGGGTCCCTAACCTGCAGGCCAGCTCAGTCTCAGCGCCCCCAGCAGCCATCTCTCTTTGAAACCTTACTACTCATTAATCCAACCGAATCTTTAAAATGCAGTCGCAGTGCTGCGGACAGGCTTCTGCCTCATCTTCACTCCGCCTCGACCGCCTTCCGGGTGCTGCTGTTTTCGGCGGAAAGTGACTTTATTCACTCACTCACCACAATTTATTTCTTATCATTAGATATTTAGGGAGATACTAGCTTTCTGCCATTCTAAATGACCTTCCTCTTAAAAAATCTCACTACCTTTCACTGTTTCTTATGTTTTGGAACATTTTTTTCTTAAAGGAAACTATTAGACGCACTATGATGGGGACGCAGAAACTCAAGGCTTCCGGGATTTGTGAGGTGTTTTATTTGTTACTTTAAGGTGTGTGTGTGTGTGTGTGTGTGTGTGTGTGTGTATCTGGAAGGGCCCAGAATAGCCTTTCTTGGCTTCTCCAGACCCAGTAGGGTCCCCTTCCTGAAAGCCCGACGTGAGACTCCTGCCATCCAGCCTCGGTCCCACCTTACTGATTCTGTCTGTGGCGTGTGTGTCTGCCGTCCACTCACCAGTCTCGACCTTGTTGAGGGCTTCCTCCCACTAGGCTGGGAGACCCCCAACCCATGAGGCTCCCCCTCTATTGCTCTTTGGAAAAGGACCAAGGGGTTTTGAATCCTGTGGGTAACTCCTGTTTTTTTTTTTTCCAACAGGGGGCAGGTATTCATTCTATTTAAATGGTTAAAAAATATTTTTTTTACAGTGAGCACCCTACTTACAATGAGCTGCATGCCCATTTCTGATAAGAACTGAGCTATAATCCAAGCAAATGGCAACAGAGATGTAAATCTCATCCCGAGGCCTCTTGTCGTGCCCAGGGACTCTGCGCCACTTTGCTTCTAGGAAAGAGAAACACTTTGGTCCTTAGGGCCCTTCCTCCCTACGCAAGGAAATGCAGAGAACACAAACAGGAAGACCGAAGCTAAAACTATGGGGTCCGTGCTGGGGAGTAAGCTTGGGCTGGTGCTCTTTTGCCAAACAGCTGTCTTATGTCCCAATAAATACAACAGTAAGAATCGCGCAGGATTTGGTGATACGGAGACCAGTTTACATAAGTAGATCTGAAGTTTAGGATTGGATTCACCCCGTACCGGGTCCCTGAGGGTCCACGGAACACCTTTATGAGGCCTACTGCTCAGCCTGCTCCAGTAGTAAATGCATATCAAAGCAATAAATGCCATTTTCTGTTTGGTGAGCCTGGAAAGCCTCCTCCTGCTGCGGGCGCGAGTGTTGGGTATGGGGAGGTGGGTGCGGGAGGAAGCACCGTTGGCTCCGAATGCGGGCCCTGGACGTCGCACGTGCTTTGCGTCACCTGCCGCCTCCCCAGGAAGCCCCCAAGGTTCCTCTAGAATTCGCTGTCATGCCTGTTTCTTTTCTTGGCACATACCTAGGATAAAGGTATTAGCTGTTTAATCAGCCATTTCTTATCCAAGAATAATTGAAACGAAGGAATGACACCGTTTCTTAATAACATGCTGGACTCCTGATCTTATTTTATTTTATTTTCACCATTTGCTACAAAGCACACAGGACTAGAAATCTACCCAGCTTCAGCTTCTCAGGGCTGAGCTACTGGCCTGTGATAACGTAAAACAAGGACAATTGTATCCTAAAACAATGGCAAAAAAAAAAAAAAAAAAGTCACACACAAGCCCTCCTAATTCCAGAGTATCCTAACACTTTTATACTATTAATTGCCAAATTAAAATTTCATTTATTATCTCATTAAGCCTTCTGAGTACATAAACTCTGCATTAAGGCATAATTGGAGCTTTTTAAAAGAAAAGTTATATTTGATTTAACAAGATAAAGCCTGTTGGTATTGATTTGCCTGGGAAACACAAAGCTCAGATCTCAGCATGAGCCAAATGAAACGCCGGCTCCATGAGTTCAAATTAGCACCATTAATCATATGACCTCCGGGTGTTTGAGTTGAGGTAAGGAGTTAGCAATCATTTACAGAAAGAATTATTCAGTGCATTTTTAGCCCAAGAAAGTCTAGGTGTCATGGAAAGACTGCGATTGTGGGCTCTGGGACGTGGGGCCAAATGCAGATCCCACAGTCTCTCTGCTTCGGTTTCTACGTATGAAAGCAGACATAAGACGGCTAGGCGTGAGCCCAAGAAAAATGAAAACACATGTTCGCACAGAAACCTGTATGTTCGCATGTACAGCGGCGTCATTTAAAGTAACCCCACAGTAGAAATGACTCTGATGCCCATGATGTAGTAAACGGATCACTCTCGCCTGCGATTTACATGCACAGTAAGATATTTTTCAGCTGTGAAAAGCAGTAAAGTGCTGCCCTGTTCCAGCCTGGATGAGCTTCAAAACCTCATGTTAAATGAAAGGCAAAGCCATACCCAGAGGTCAACGCAGCATGGCTTCTCTTATGCCGTATGCCCGGAATTCTGCAAATCCACACCGGCAAAATGGCTCGTGTGCTTGGCACATCTCACCTCTGTAAGAGCAACCTGCATTCCCCACCCCCACCCCCACCCCGATCGCCTTCAAACGCACCGGGCTTGACAGGGGTGCGGGGCGTGGGTGCGCAGCTGTGTGGACCGCAGCTCTGCTTCCAGAGCCAGCGTGAGCCCCGGAAGCAGTAAGCCATAATTTTAATAGTTTAGCAACAGAGGATTTGCCACGGTCCGTCGGTCGATGGGCCGTTTGTCAGCGAGGCAAGCGTTCTGCCGTGGGCTATGACTCTTATTCATTCTTTCCCAGGGAAGCAAAACAACAGAACAACAGAAATCCCCAGAAGAGCACACTCACGGGTTGAAAAATAGGCTCGTCCTGGGCCGAATAAAGGTAATTGCCTTCTGACCCGCGAGGTGAGGTGTTCAGTTCCTGAAGCCTCAGCTGTGGCCCGCCCGCCCTCTGCAGGCTGTGACTGATGACGGCCACATACGCTTCTGAGTGGCCTCCCCAAAGGAATTCATATTTCTACCAGTTTCTAGAGAGAAGTCATCTATCACCTGCCCCGGGGCATCCTCCCTTTCCCAGCCCTCCTTCCAGCTTCCCTTGACCTGCTTGAGGGTTCTGCTTCCTCTCTTATTGCTACCCTGACTGCTCTGGTCTGCCAAGATCCTGGGTCCTGACTCGTACAGCTGCGTGAGGGTGCTCTCTATATTGGCCAGAGGAGAAGCCCAGTGGGTAGGAGCTAGCACACCCTAGGAGCGAGGAGACACAGGCCATGCCGCCAGGGCTCTGGGCGGCATCCAGCCGGCCTCGGGAGCGGTGACTACCTTTGAGCACCTCAGTGTAGGAGGACCTAGTGATTCCATGTGTGGCTTGTGGCAGGAGCCCTGTAGCTGTGGGCTTGGGTCCTGTGTGACATCAGGCTCCTCAGGCACCCTCAGAGTCCCCGTTGTGAGCAAATCTTCCATGCAAGGACACTCAGCAGAGGTGAATGCTGACTCGGGCTGAAATCACCACCTTCAAGGGTTCTGGGGGAGACAGCTTGAGAACTCAAGAAATGTTGTGCAGATCACCCAGATCCTAAACCGTAGCTGCGGTACTCCTGGGACAGAGGTGCCAGTAAGTGGCTGAAGCGATAAATGCTACAGCGCTTGTGGTCTCCGAGCGCCTCTACTTCTCACAGCAAGTGCCATTCTGTGATGAAGAACCCGTGAATGAGACAGAGTTGAGGTCTTTCACCCACCTCTGGGCAGGTCCACCTGGGAGACCACATTTTGCCCACCCCCCACATCTCTTTTAGTGGCAGGGTTTGTCATGGACCACTGGATGGACTGCCTTGCAGGCCCAGAGGAGCAGCTAGAGCTGAGGCGTGGGAGTGAGCGTGACATTGCCCAGACAGAGCTGGAGCCACTGTCCCTGTGGCGTGGGCAGAGGTAATGGGCCGTCAGAGCCCAGTGGGTGTCTTTCATCTTGAAATCGGCTCTGAGCAAACCATTTCCCCAGCTAACAGCAGTGAGCCACTGGCATCGCCCAGTCTCTTTTTATGTGATTACAGGTCTCCATACAGAGGCTAGTGTAGCCTTCACGGGAGGGGGCCGAGAAGCACTTGGCATCTGTGAACACCAGGACCAGCTGAATCCAAAGCGCTTTAATCACAGGGTCTGGGGATTGTGTTAAATCAAAGTCTTAGTGATTTTAAGCTGTTCTATGTCCCTTAAACTGAGACAGGACAGACATTTCAGGGGAAACTGGCAATTGGTCCGTGCTTATGCAATCCTGCTGGCTGAACCCCACCTGTGTGCCGCCAGCTTTGAGACAGCTGTGCTGCAGCTGGACACAGCGTGGTGGGTTCTGTGGTCCGAGCCTTTCAAAGACCCCACGCTGGTGTGCCTGGGCGATCTATCTAAACAGAAGCCTCAGCCTGCCCGATAACCTTCTGCCCGCCAGAAACCCATGCCTGAAGCTTTGGTGACCAGGGATAGTCGGCCAGTTCCTGACCAGCTGGCTGGCCTCTCTGTCACGACTTGCCACAGTTCCCTTGGGCTTTTTGCCAGGGATGCAAAGGGAGACGCAGGTTGTTGAGGAACTTGAAGAGCGAGTACGTAGCCAGCGCGCTAGGGCTGAGGTCTGCGGCGGAAGGCCACGACGAGCAGGCAGTGGCGTGCAAATCAGGCGGCTCCCGTGCCTCCTCTACCCACCCAGGGTCCTGGGTTCTGGCCCCGTGGACTTCTGCCTCGCTACCGGACTTGCACAAAATCATGGGCTCCTAGCGCCCGGGATCCTACATCGCAGGAGGATGATTCAGCTTGGCTTAGTCACGGTGCTTCCAGTTCCCTGCTTTAATACTGAAGAGATTTTAATTTAGAGCTTTACTTAAAGCCTTCATTTTGGAGAACTCGTTGACTTAAATAAAACATTTCCAGCTGAGCTCTTTGCTTGGCCTTAGCCCAAAACTCATTTTTCACGTACAGCAAACACAGACCTTCCCTCATTCCTGAGCAGAATTATGGCTCTTGGAAACAGAGGCGCTAACGCTTAAGAAGGATTTCATTTTTCTCCTTTTGGATCAGATACTCTGATTACTGTCAGCGCCAGATGTTTTGATTTAGTTCTTCTTCCCTTTAAACAGGAGAAAGTCTTTCCCCCTACTTTTATTTTATTTATTTATTTTTCTTTTTATTTTTGACACCAAGGATCAAACCCAGGGCCTTGCGCTTGCCAGGCAGGCACTTAAGCTGCTGAGCTGTCTCTGGAGCCCTTTCCTAACTTTAGATACACGGAGACAACGTGCATTTTCTGTTTTGCCCAGAGGTCCTACTGATCACACTGCAGAACTTTTCTGTCTCCTCCTTAAGGAACAGAGCCGTGAGACTTGCAATCTACTTTTCTAACCTGATTCATCGTAATTAAAAGAGATGCCTGCATTCAGACCAGCACGCTCTAAAGCTCGGGGTAATTCACACACATTTTATTTCCAGCTTTCAGGGAACTTGAGCCTGGGATTTTCCTCTTTTCTTCACCTATGATTTGTGGCCATACTGAGCCCCGCCTGTTTCATAAATCCTGCCCGGCCACGCTTCTCCAAAGTGATCCTTCCATCCTTCCCCATCCCAAATAGCAAATGATGCCACAGGTTTCTGTTTTTCACAAACCGAACAGCGTACGTTCTCAGGTTCTAGGGTGAAGGGCTAGCTCCTTCCCCTACCTCACCTTAAATTCATTGCTTTTTCTTGGGGGGGGGGGCTACAGGGTATTCAGGGTCTCACTACTAGATGGGACTCCTAGTGATCTGCCTGTTTACAGCCTCCCAAGAGCTGGGATTGCAGGTGGGCACCACCACGCCCAGGCTCTGTTGCCATCTCAGTGAGCCCTGGGGGCGGGCCCTGCGGAGCAGGCCTGAGAATCGAGCCCTGGGCCCCTGTGCCTGTTTGCAGGTACTTTAATCCACTAAGCTACTTGGCAAGCCCTTTTATTGCATTTTTAAATTTAAAAAAAAAAAGTCTAAATTAATCATCAGAAAAATGAAGCTTAAAAAATTATATACAGTTCAAGCCCAGATTTATCGCTCTTGTTACCCTTAAACCCTGCAAAACATGCTGACTTGGGAAGGGGTATTCCCCCATGGCAAAAGTGCTAGAAATTTGTAAATACGACTCAAAAATTTTGGAGTTATTCTTTTCTCAAACCAGCAGTGCAAGTTCAGCAAGCATCTGTGGCCCAGGGCCCACGCTGCGGGCAGGGCTGGCTGTGCCCGGCAGCGCCTCGCTGTCTCCGCAGGTGTTACCCTCCGCCCGGCAGATTGCTTGTAGATGAGCAGCAGTTTGTGTGTCTGTGTCCCCAACCCCACAACCTCCAGGGCGGCTCCTAGCCAGCCAACTGGCAGCAGTAATTCCAAAGATGACAAAGATGACACTAATTTTTTTAAATAGTGAAAACGTGGGCAACCGAAGCTGTTTTATTACTGCTTTTTTTTTTTTTTTTTTTTTTTTTTTTTTTTTTTTTTTTAAGTATATCTAGAACTTACTCTTCCACAGTTTTTATGAGCTCCATCTTGAGTGGTTTCAGTCTATTTTTAGGAAGGCTGTAATTTTAAGTCTAAAAAGTAAAACTTGATTTTCTTGATCTCTATGTTGTAGTTCCTCTACTGCTAACGCTGAGCCATGGCAGTTCTTTTCTTATTGTCCCCTGTGTGCTCCGGGAGATTTTGGGATCAAAATACCTCAGATTTGCTACGTAATACTCAAACAGAAAACCATGAGTTCCTCCTCTTTCCCAGAAATTCCCATTCCTTTCGGTGTCTGTCTGCAAAGACCCTCAGGGGAGCAAGCTTTGCATGGGACCCGGGAAGAGCAGCAGCTGCTTTACCTTGACGATGCCCAGGAGAGGAAAAAAACAATAAGAAAATGGTGGCATAGGAATTCCAAAACCTACCCTTCCATAAAAAGAAAAAGAAATCCAAGAATAATTATCAGAAACAGTTGTTTGGAACTCTGGAATCTAAGCAAAGGTTTAATCTAGAGACATTTATGCAAACCAAAACAGTCTATCCATAATACAATCTCCGGTATAACTTAGCCAGATGCTGTCCTCTGTGCCCCACTTCAACCCCAGTCTTCAAGTTAATAGGCAGCATTCCTTCCCAGGATAGGTATCTGAGGGAGCAACTCTGACCTTATTCACAAAGGACTATTGTTTGGTCTGTCTGATGCCTGTCCTGAAGACCCTCTCTGTGGGCCTGCATTTTTGTTTCTGTTGGGGGTTGAACTCAGGACCTTGAGCTTGCCAGGATGGCACTTAACCCACTGTGCTATCTCCCTTGCCCCATGGTAGGCAAGACTTATCTCTCCTAAGAATCTGCCAGTTGCTAAGGGGATCCCCAGGGAATATCATCTAAAATACATAGAGACAAATGTTTTCATCTCAGCTACCCGAAGCAATAGAAGTGTTGAGCCAAACTATAGGGAAATTAAAAGAAACGCATGAGAAAGGGGAATAGTATGCTGTGGTGTTTTGCAAAGCTTCTACTGGTTCTTGGTCACGAGGAGAGCATTCATTGTTCTACAAAAGGTGTAAGTCATCTCAAAAACTTAGCCCATACCAAGAAAAAAGAGAGTCAAGCAACGAAGTCCCAGGAACAAAATCGTTTGGTTTACTAAACAGTCTCACTCAGCTAGAGGAGTACCTTGGGATGATTCTGAAAAAGCTAGCTGTGTTTGTATTCATGGGGGACAGAAAGATGACTGTGGTCGTGTTTGTCACCTGGTGTTGAGTTTACGAGCAACAACAAAATTCTGCCAACTAAAATGTTCACCAGCAGGGGCCCGGCAGGATGGCTCAGTGGTCTAAAGCGCCTGCTTGGGAAAGCTTGGGCGGCTTCAGGGACCGCGGTTCGATCCCCAGCACCACATGTTGCGCCAGCCCTGCCCTCGGGGTGGGCTGAGCCGGCCATAAAAATGAGTGAATAAACAAAGGTTGTGAAACAAGAAAAAAAATAAATAAAATTAAAAAAATAAAATAAAATGTTCACCAGCAAAAGCATTCTTAGTTGAAGTACTGCTGTCTTTTAAATATCTTCAAGAAGCAGAAGGAAACCATCTCTAAGCAGTGAATCTAAAATATGAGAAAAATATCTTCCTAATACCTCCACAAATAGCAATGAAGAGTTAGAAATTATGCAAAGAAAGCATATCAAAACTATGGAGTTGGAAAATACACTAACTGAAATAAAAATTCATTGCAGGAGCTCAACAGTCCCTTTGAGCCGACTGAAGAAAGAAATAGCAAACTTGAAATAAATAAATTAGGATTATGCAGTCCAAAGAATAAGAAGACAGAAGACATAGTAAAAATGCTAAGAGATCAGTAAGTGTATCACTGTACAGTAACATCTCTGTTCATGAATGCTTTTCTTCACAAATAATTCTGTTTGTAGGCAGAAGTATTTGGCATAATTTTGCTTTCATCTGTAAACACATTGGGTGACTAACATAACTGCAGCCATCTCTGCCACACAGACGTGGAGGCAGCCATCTCCCCCACACAGACATGGAGGCAGCCATCTTCCCCACACAGACATGGAGGCAGCTATCTCCCCCACACAGACATGGAGGCGGCCATCTTTCCCATAATAGTGGAACAAACTACACTTGTGAAGCAAGGTGCCACTGTATTCACAAAGTTCTAAAAGAAGAGAATAGAGGGAAATTTTAAAAAGATTAATCAAAGAAAATAAGTCAGTTTGTCACTGAGACATAAGCTACATTTTAAAAAAATTGGAAGGTTATAAGAAGATCTAATGACTTACAGGGGGTCAACAAATTGGATAACTAGCATGTGATAAACAAATTTTAAGAAGTATACCAACTATCAAAACTGATTTAGAAGAAAAGTACTATGTAAATAGACTCACAAGCAAATACATTGATTTCACAATCACCAAACTTTGAACAAAGCAAGTCCAGGATGATATAACCTTAATGATGAAGTCTACCAAAACATTTAAGGAAAAATCCTTCTTATAATATAGGTAGGTAGGTAGGTAGATAGATAGATAGATAGATAGATAGATAGATAGATAGATAGATGATAGATAAGAGCACATTTTAGTTCATTCTGTAAAATCACTATTTCCCTGATACATAAATCAGACACCAAGAAAGAGTCTCAAACCAGTGTTTCATAGGAATATAGAAGCAAAAATTCTCAAGTAAATGCCAACAAACATAGGCTGTTAGCATACTAAAAGGATTGTATGCTATAGCTAAGTAGAATTTATCCCAGTAAAACAATATTGGGTCAACATATGAAAATCAACCTCAGGTAGTAAACTATATTAATAAAATAAAGGAGGAAACCTACATGATTATCTTCATAGATCAAAAAAAGTATTTGACCAAATTTAACCTCTTTTCATGATAAAAATCTAATAAAATGGAAATACTTCCTCAACCTGATGAGGGGTATCATATTTAATGCTTAAAAATTAAATTTTTCTGCCATCTTAAAATCAAGATATGGATGTCTTCTCTTATCACTTCTATGCAACATTGTCCTGGAAATTTTAGCCAGGATAGTTGGGTACAAAGAGAAGAAGAGAGAGAAACAAGAATGAATATGAATGCAAATTGGAAGAAAGGAGCGAAGAAGACTCTTTTATCAGATGGTGAAGCTTTTGCAAACTCTAAGGAACACATATACACACACACGTACAACTAAGGTTAATTATTGAGTTCAATAAAATTGCCTGATGGAAGATAAATATGAGGGCCAGCCAGATAGCTCAGCAGACTAAAGCACCTGCTCAGGCAGATCACATCAACTAGGGTTCAATCCCCAGCATTCTGTGCCAGCCCCACCTCCAGGGTGCACAGAGGTGGCATTGAGACTGGGCATGGTAGTGCGCATCTGTAATCCCAGTGCTTGGGAGGCTGAAAATAGGAGAATCACTGCAAGTCCCATTTACATAGTGAGACCCTGTAGACCCTGTAGACCATGTACTGAACATATTTTTAAATAGATAAATATCAGTTTCTCTACATTTTTAGTGAATAATCAAAAATACACAATACCATAAAATAATAAAATAGTCATGATTTAACCACTTAAATGAAAGTTGAATGCATACGAAAGTATTATGAAAGAAATTATGTTATCTACTAACCTGTTTGGAAACTGTCGTGGCTATCTCTTTCTCATTATGAACTTAGCACAGCGGCCTTCATAAAAGGAAAGGTGTAAGTGTTGTTAAAACAAGCCAGTGGCTGCTCTTTCCAGAACTCCATACTAGAAAAAGAAACGTCCTGCTCATAGAACCCTCTTGACTGAACTTATTTTCACTCATCTTCACCGTCAACCAAGTCCTGCATCCAGGAGGTGCACCCGTGAGTTCACAGAAAATAATGGGGGCCGGCAAAAGCACAATGAGAGATCTGAGCAGCTAAGGGGGTGACGTGCTGTAGAGCTGCATCCTTAGGACCCCAAATAAAGCTCTGGAGAAATTCCCACATGGGAGCATTGGGTTGAGGCTCTTTGCTTACGTTTGTGTGATGAGGTACTGTGGAGTTCCTTATGGACTTTACAATAGTTGACGTTTTTCCTCAAGGTCATGTGAAAGGTCCCTTGAGGAGATTCGGAGTGAATTCATTTGGTTATTATGATCTCTGTGCACGCTGGAGGATTCTCTGTTCAGTCCGTATTTATTTGAACTTGTATGTTACAATTGTTTCCTGAAAGTATAGACCACATGCATAGGAATTTCTTGTTTCCTGAATGAAAGAAATGTGTATGCGCACATTTCATCATTGTGTTATTGATCAAGCAGGTGCTTCTCTACCCAGAAAATGGGCTATCATTAAAAAAAATACTATTAAAGCAATACAGCTGGGGGAAAAAGAAATCATGGTAAGTATGAATACTTTGGAAGACTTAATGTCGTTATAGTAGTCATGCGATCCACATAGACCTACCTACAGGTTCCGTGCAGTCCCGATAACATTTCTCCTGCGATTGGCAGAAGTGGGCAAGTTGGTCCTAAAATTCACGTGGAAACAGAAGAGACACTGAAGATCCATATGTCTTCAGAATGAAAAGGAGTGTTGTAGACTTAGCCCTGACTTCAAAACTACAGTGGCCGAGACAGGGACAACTGGGTAGCTGCATCTAACAGGACGAGCTTGGATGTCTGTGTGGCACCAGGCCCCAAAAGTTCACTCAAAGATGGATGAAAGAATTAGTTTTAGTTAAGCTAAAACTAAAAAACAAACAAAACAACTCTTAGAGGGAAACATGTGCCCAGACTTTTGACTTTGGATCAGGTGCTGGTGGTTTCAGTATGATCCACACACAGCAATGAAAGATTACAAATGATGCGTTACACTTCATCAAAATTAAAAATCTCTGTGTGCCACAGGACATGGAGAGAATAAAGAGCCACCCACGAAATGAAATACTGTAGAATCGCATAACCCCTGAGGGACTGGCCTGTGCATCAGACAAGAATTACTACAATTCCTCAGAAGTAACTGAGCTCAAAAAGAGAGTCCACATTGTGCGAGGAGCCTCTGTGAGGAGGTGTCCATCCAGGAGACCAGGAAAGACGCCCTGGCGTGTTCTCAGAAGGCAACACAGATCAGAACCATAGTGAAAAGCTACTTTACCTCCAGGAGGTTGGCAGGATTTATAATGGTAATGATGCAAGTCACAAAAATTCCAGAGCATGAGTAGCAATTAAGACTCTTACACCTTGCTGGCAGGAAGGAGTGATGGTCTAGCTTCTCTGGAAAATGATTTGGCACTACCGTACCTCGCAAAGTTAGGCATCGGCTTATTCTCTTGACCCGGCAATTTCACTCATAGGCAAACACACCCAACACAATTAAAGGCCAGCGTTGGGGCTGGCGAGATGCCTCCGCGGTCTAAAGCGCCTGCTTAGGCAAGCTTAGGTGACCACAGGGACCGTAGTTCGATCCCCGGCACCACATGCTGCACCAGCCCCACCGCAAGGGCAGGCTGAGCCAGCCATAATATAAACAAAAAAATTTCAAAAAACAAATAAGTAAAGGCTTGTGTTCACCAAAAACATATACAGTAGACAAATATTCATGGGATAATAACAAAAAAGTAGCAACAAATGTCTACCAGTGGGAGAAATGATAAGCAACAGTTGATGTGTGGAATATTATTTAGGCATAAAAAGGAATGAAATACCAATCCATGCTGCCATGTGTGTGCACCTTCATGCCGTTGTAAAGAAGTGAGACACGGGGGACCGTGTGGTAGGGCTCCCTTTGTATGAAATGTCTGAGAGAGGCAGGAAATAACTCAGTGGCTGCCCGGGGCGAGATGGGAGGAGCAGGCAATGTGGACTGCCTGCCAGTGGCTCTGGCATTTATTTTGGAATTAGACAGTCACATTCTGGAATTAGTTTTGATGGTCATACAAAATTGCCAACATACTACACACCACCGAACTGTAGTTTGTAGTGGTTCAGACGGCGAAGGGTAAACAGCCAAACCTCTTTCATAGGAAAATATTTTAAGTGTATACAATTTGGTTTTTAACGTCATATTTTATTATTTACAGAAGATGTTTCACTGAGCTGACAGCTGATGTTTGTCGGTTTTCTTTTCTTTCTTTCTCTTTCTTTCTTTCTTTCTTTCTTTCTTTCATCTAGAGGTTCCATGTAGTTATTTTTATTTTTTTCTTTCTCTTTGCTATCTGCATGTTTTTCTTTAACTCTATGAGTAGCTTACATTTCATTTATTTATTTAATGTGGCCGGCTCAGCCTGCCCTGGGGGTGGGGCTGGCGTAGCATGTGGTCCCAGTGATCCAACCTTGGTCCCTGCGCTTGCCTAAGCTTGCCTAAACAGGCGCTTTAGACCGCTGAGCCATCTCACCAGCCCTTGTTGGCTTTCTAAAGACCACAGAACACAGGCCTTTGCCTGTGTAAACTCGTAACTCTAAATGACCTTTGCTACCCCTCCCATCCTGCCCCTCCAGCTGCCTGAGGAAAACAGCTAAGTTCAAAGCTTCCCACCAGTATGCGTTGTGATCCTGGGACAATCATAATGTTGTCGCCGGTGGCTCTGTGGTTTTCTTTGCTGTTATGTTCATCTGTGAGGGTCTCTGTTGTCGTCTCCTCACCCCAACCCATTCTCAGAGCTGCCACGTAGCTCACAGCCCCAATGCCACACTTCTCGGCGTGCCTCTGCGCTCCAGGGAGCCCTGCTCCGTGACACCATGGTCTGCACAGTATTTGCCTGGAGTAGATGACACAGCCACTAGGGAAATCAGAGTGCAGACTCCTCAACAACTTAGGGCTAGAGGTCCCACTGGATGCAGGCATGCCCCTCTGGGTATTTTCCCAGAAGAGCTCAGGACATCATATCACAGCGATATATGTGCACCCATGTTTACAGCACCACAGTTTGTCATAGCTAAATCTTGGAAACAATGGGACTGGGGAGATAGCTCAGTAGAATAAGTGCTTGCCTGGCAAATGCAAGGGCCTGAGTTTAATCCCCGGTTTTGGAAAAAAGGAAGGAAGGAAGGAAGGAAAGAACGAGGGAGGGAGGGAGGGAAGGAAGGAAGGAAGGAAGGAAGGAAGGAGGGATAAAAGAAAGAATCTTGGAAACAAACGCCCATCAACTGAGGAATGGATTTTTAAAAAAAAAGTTGTGGTATTTTATACAATGGGGTATTAGCTAGCTAGCTAGCTAGATAGATAGATAGATAGATAATCCCAAGGCTTTTATAGGTGAATGGATTCAACTAGAGGCCGAACTCATAAGTGAAATAAATCAGGCCCGTATGTGTACACATGGTATTGTCTCCCTAGTTTAAGAACACAAAAGAGTAAACAAAGGCTGAAAGGCACAATAGACACTGTGCGTGGGAAAGAACAAAGGCAAGGAGCGACTGGGATGAGAAGAGGGACGAAGGAAGAGAGCAGCGGCAGACACGCACACGCCCGGGGCAGCTGGAATCGTGTGGTCCTCTGGTTCCTGCAGATCTGTCCAAAGGAGCAGCTAAGGCTGAACGTATTTTCTCTCCTCTTTTTAATTTTTTGACCAATTTTGTGTGTCTATATCTGGTAATCTAAACAACTAACTTGAAGGCAGCACTGTGTCCTATAACAACTGTGGTTGAATCCCTATCCTTTGGTTTAGGGAAATTCTATATCGTTTCTTTTTTTTCTCTCTATTTTTTATTCTCTTTAAAAATAGAGAGAAAGTGGGGGTTAGGGGGATAGCTCAGTAGAAGAAGCACTTGCCTGGCAAGCACAGGGTCCTAAGTTCAACCCCTGGTACCGTGTTCGCTCCTGCCGCGCCTCTGCCCCTCCGTCCTGGGACTGGGTCCTTTATCTCTCGGGCGGACCATGTGCTTCGTTCCGTCTTCGCTGTCCCGGGAAAAGAAGGCACTCTAGAAAAAGTTTCCGAGTTGCTGGATGAGCCCCGGAGCCTTGCAGCCCAGTGTCCTGCAGGGCTGATCGCCGCACCCCAGGCCCTGCGCCCCCTCCTGCACCCCGAGCTCCCATCGGGCCAGGCCCAGGTGGAGAGGTGACGTCGCCGTCTGCTCCCTGGGCTGGGCTGCGGGCTCACACTGTGAGGAAGCAACACCTGCCCGCCTCCTGCCTGCTGCCGTGTTCCCCGAGCCCCGCCTGGATGTGGGGGTGCAGGGCGGGGCTGCTGGGAAACACCCCAGAAGAGCTCATGGACTGCAGGCACTAAGGTGGCTAAAGCTGAAGCAGAAGCGTATGCGTGTCTGCGCGTGTGGTGGCCGTGAATAGAGGGGACAGTGGCCGGGTTAAAATCAGCAGAGACCATACGGGTGCCGCGTTTTCTGTACGCACCCTGGAGCTGGATCCGTCGTTCTGCCCCCTCTTCCTCGGTCCTCCTACGCATGTTTCGACCTGGCTCCTCAGGTGAAAAAGGAAAGCACCCCAAACCAGCAGTCTGGAAGGGAGGGGGTCTCACAGAAGGCTGCCCAGATGCGGCACTCAAAGCAAGGGTGTCCTGACTGTGACCTCTACATTCATTTCGGTGCTTTTTGTCCTGAGCTCTGAGGTCCCTTTGTCTGTCTCTGAGTTGGGCATTCTGGAAATTCACTCCTTCCGGGTCTACAGAAGAGGCCACGCCTTGCTTGACAAATCCAGGAAGATGTCACTATGGTTCAGGGAAAGAGAGCACCCGGGAAGGAACCAGGCAAGGCCACTTCTCGGGAGGAGGTGGCACCCGGGGCTGGGTGTGCCCACCGTCTCCTCCCGGCCTCACCGGCGAAGCCTCTACAGACCTTACTGTCCCTCATGAGAGTGACTGCCCAGGCCCGGTGCCCCTGCGATGCCCTTCACGCCTGAGCCCGCCCCCTACTGAGGCGTCTTCCTCCTTGAGCTCTGCCAGCCCCTGGCAGCTTCTCCGCTGGTGACACCCGCCCTTCCACTGGGAACCGCTTGGGGGCGCTCGCCGTGACTCTGTCTCGTGCGCTGCTCCCCCCGCCCCGGGGCCAGCCCTCTCCAGCCTGCACCATTCACTGAGTCCAGCATGGCTCTGCAGGCTGCGGCCCACATCTTCCATCTCTTTCCAGGGCCGCCCTCACCCCCTCACCAGCTCCAGCCTATCCAAGGCCACACAAGCCAACGGCCCCTCCTTCAAGAAAACACTTCTCCTGCCTGGCCAGGTGCAGGTCGGTAGCCTGTGGACTGGCATTTAAGTCCCACGCTGCTGCTACTGACCTGGGGTCTCCCGGGAGCCTTGCTGGGATTCCTCTGTCCCTGTTCCCTGTCACCCAGGGCTTGGTGCCCACAGGGAGCTCAGCCTGTGAAAGAACTGAATCTGTAGATGGGTGAAGCTAAAGGAAGTCATTGCAGGTTTTGGTTCTTCTGGGTGTTGATGTCTTGAAGGACTTCTGTTCCCACCCCGGGTGGTGGCCACAGGGCCTTTGCACCCTCATGGGGACAGAAGAGGGGAGAGGTGCCTCAGACTGAGCCTTTCCCAGTGCACGCGCCAGCCCCTGAGAGGCAGAGGACTCTAATCAAGGGGTGCTGGCCAAGATGACAGCATGGTGTTCAGGAACCTGGAACCCACACGTCCCAGCATGCCCGGCTTCCTAACAGCGGGAAGGATGCGATGGCACTGGGCTCGGGATGGGGGTGGGCACCTCCACGCCCCCTTTTCGTGATTTCCAGGGACCCCTGCAGGTTGGGACCTCCTTGGGCCCCAGCCCTTTGCCGAATGAGCCGTTGTCCCCTGGCCCCTTCCCCGAGGGTCTCACAGAGCAGCAGAGTGATTAATTAGTCGATTAAAAGGGCCTCGAGATGCAGCGTCCTGCAAGCCGGGGGTGCATCGGGTACCAAAGGTTCGGCCCAAGCACAATGGTGACAGTGTGCTAAAAATAACCCCTGCATCAATTCCTCGTATCAAGTCCTCCTGCTCCGTGTGGCTGTGCGCAGCGCTGCAGCCCTGTGGCAGAGCCTAATTGGCCCGGCCCGAGGCAGCGGCTCCTGTCCCCAGGCCCTGCTTGCAGAGAGAGTGAGCGCGGGAGGCCTGATCCAGCTCCCAGCAGTTCCCGGACCCCGGGCGCCAAGGTGGCTCTTCTCTCTGGGCTTCTGCAGCCCCGCCCCGACAGCCTCACCTGCCCCCTGTGCCCGGCCGCAGGGGTCTGGAGGGCAGCTTCTTTTGTAGGCTGCGCAATATTAACAGCTGGGATGCGCCGCCTGGCAGAGGTCAGCCCCGCTACATGTTTCAGAGCGAACATTTTTAGTAGAAGGTGAGACGAGAGAACTACTACAGGCTACGCTCGGAGGCTGCACACAAAAATCAGAGCCTTGGCCCAGCGGTGGGCAAAGGCTGTCCAGCCACCCGGCTCGACCTGAGCTGACCTTTCTGCTCAGACCGAGCCCACCAGGCGGCAGGGAATTCAGGCGGGTGGCAGGGAAAGGCAGTGGCTGCTGCGCAGGGACACATGTTTAAATCCTGCTTATTCGTGTAGCAGAGCCACCCCAGAGCAAGGACAGCAGGTTCAGGGGCTACCAGCATGAGGGAGGAGGAGGAGGACAGCGAGTCATCCTTATACCAAGCTCTGCCCAAACTGCTTCACTCCCTTTCCTAGTCCCAGATGTCTTACAACCCACCAGACAGGTGGGTAAAGCTGCCTCCACATGTGTGCGTGTGTGTGTGCGTGCGTGCCTGCGTGCGTGCGTGTGTGTGTGTGTGTGTGTGTGTGTGTGTCACTTGAAGTAGAGCCTCATGGGGTTGCTTGAGGGATTTCCATTTTGGTCACGGGTGCTGGCGTGTCCTGCAGTCAGAGGGTGGATAATTATAACACTCCTAATAGCAACGAGAATGACAGATATTAAGAGGCTTCTGTGGTTCCAGACCTTGTGTTCAACCATAGTCAAATAATGGTATTGCTGTTTCCAGCTTACAGATGACAAAACTGAGTTTAGAGGTGTGAAAAGCCATGATCCCCAAGGACTTTCGAGAGAGATTCTGGACACTGATTTTAGAATATGGAGCCCCTCCCCACCCCTACCCCACGCTCACCCCCACACGCTCAGACCTACACACGAGGAACAGGAGCATTTATGCCCATGAACGAATTTCGGGCTTCAGCGTCATCTCCTTCTAAGGCCAGCTGGTGTGCTTGTGCCAGTAAAGTCACAGATGCTTGATCGGGCACAATCTCCCAGGAGTGCTGTATCCGACGCAACACACACACACGTGATAATGCCACGGCCACTTGTCATCCTGCCACTGTTGTCGCTGTTTTGCCTCCCAGTGGCATTATTACTCCCATGTTTGCTACGCTTGGCTCCAAGTGGCTTTTGGCTGTTTCCCACATGCAAATCCAATCAGCCCGCAACAGGGAAAAATCGCCGCCATTCAACTGGTCTCCCTGACTCTATTTTTCCCTGTCTTCCATTGATGCGCAAAATATTTTAGCAGTGAGAACATTTTTACTTCCTATTGGAATCTTTTATTTTTTTATATTATTTTTATTCTTCTTTCAGAACCTTTGTTTGTTTATTCATTTATTTTTATGGCCGGCTCAGCCCGCCCCGAGGGCAGGGCTGGCGCAGCATGTGGTGCCGGGGATCGAACCACGGTCCCTGAAGCCACCCAAGCTTCCCCAAGCAGGCGCTTTAGACCACTGAGCCATCCCACCGGGCCCCTGGAATCTTTTAGAGGAGCAGACTTTGGGCGGCGGAGGAGAGGGGTGGTTCTGGTTGTGCTGGAGGTCTGATGGCATGGCTGTACCTGCTCTTTCCTGCTGCCTACCTTGTCCTCACCCCTGCCCCGGAGGACCAAAGGACCACAAAAGACCACCAGGTTCCAGAGGACCCAGTTGGAAACCTGTCCCGTGCCAGGCTTCCCAGGGGGAAGGAAGACTGGAGTCCGAAGCTCCGCACCCTCTCCTGCGTCTGTGGGAGCAAATTATGCCTGGAAATTAAAAGCACATTCTCATCCTCCTGAATGTTCTTCCTGGCCATGAGGAGGGGAATTTGGCTCCTCTACGAACACCTCCTTGGGTCTCTAATCCACCATTTCATGTTTGTCCAAGAGCTTTTAAGGGGTTTGCAGAAATGCTTAAAGGAAAGAAGAAGAAAAGGGAGCTTGGGAGCTAAAAATAGGCTGCTTTGGAGGTCAAGAGTGGTAAGGGAAAGAGGGCGCAGATAAGGACTGCAGCGGGTGAGGAAAAGCACCGCAGGGATGTCCAGAATCCTCACACCAGGCAGGAAGGGAAGCGCACCTTGTGCCTGGACCCTAAGCGCGACGTTAGGCCTCTGCTCTTCCTGCCGCGCACACCTGGCAGTTAGAGACCTCAGGCCTGGGAGGCTTCATGAGCCCGGAGGTGTGCGAGGCCCTGGGGTCCCCCAGGGGAGACCTGAGGTGGGGGGCTCACAGTCTAGTAGGGAACAGACTCAGAAACTCCAAATCCAAGAGGAAGTCAGGAAAGGCAGTGATGCGGACACAGGTGGTGGTGAGAGGCTGTTGGCAGGGGGCCGTCTCTGTGAAAGTGCCCACGCTCATGTGAGGTCTTCTCTGTCCCCTGTGAGATGTCCCTGTGAGCGTTAGCACGCGGACTTTGGCCGAAACGTCGGCCTTCGGAGTTTATCTTTACCAAATTCCCTCTTCCCAGCTTCGTTCTTCTATCTTTATACCCCCGAAGGGTATGTAAAAATTATGACAGGGTTTTCTTCCAGCGTGTGTCTGTCGAGCCCCTGCCTTCAGCCATGACTGCCCAAGGCTCACAAGTGTGTCGCTTCCCTTCCTGTTTGAATTTCAGCAGGGCACAGTGAGGCTCCTTCCAGTTTTCCAGTCCCTTCTGTCAAAGAGGGGAAAAGATCCATATATTAGTTTGGAGAACCTCAGGTAATTATTGGTAAGCCAGGGAACAGGCTAGATTATCATATGAATATAATGAAACCAGAGGAGAGCCTGGCGGATTATTGGCTGTAATCCTCCGGTTCACTCATTTTCTTAGCAGCCCGGTGCTGAGAAACAGGTTTCGAGCCAACTTCTGGCTTCCTGCTGCGGATCCGTCCTTCTCTCCCCCGCGGCCTTTGCAGCCAGGCGTGCTAAGGCCAGCAGTGGGCAGCGCTCTCTCTCTTGGCTTCAGACCGGAAGTGAGATCTTCTTTAGTCTGCATCTCCAAGGGCCTGGTCTGGGAAGAACTTGCTTCGGTAGGGTTTGCGGGAATGGAACTAATGGCAAATGAAGGGAGGGCACATCTGGGGACAAACACAGTGACAGAGGCAGGGTTACAGCTGAGCAGTGGTACCGTAAAGCATGCTGTAAGATCCAGGCCTCTTGCCGGGCACATGGCATTTTGTTCTCATTTAAAAGTTGCCAGACTGTCATGAATAAGGCTAGTGGTGTCCATTTTGCAAGTAGGAAACTGATCAAGTAAGTTATAGTTCAATGTGCATGGGCTCCTTCATCGAATACCATTAACTAGGCTTCTTAAAGTAAAGGAATTTATTTCCTGCCATCTTAAAGGCCGGGAACCCCAAGATAAAGAGTCGGGTCATTTTATTTGAGGCCACTGCTCTTGGCTTGTGTCCTCTGGCTCTGTGCCCACATGACCTTTGTAGTCTGGTGGAAAGAGAGAGAGAGAGAGAGAGAGAGAAAGAGAGAATAAGCTCTGGGATGTCTCTACTAAGGGCACTAATCCTGTTGGATCAGGGCCCCATCCATAGAGCCTCCTTTAAACTTAATTACTTCTTGGGAAGCCCTGTGACTGAGTGCCACCACACTGGATGTCCATGCTCCAGGACAAAATGTGTTCAGTCCCTCACAGAAAGGTGACAGTATAACAGCTGCGGAACTGGGAAGTGTTGGAGCTGGAGCTCAAGCCCTGGAGAGCACCCCTGCAAGGCAGCGACACCAGCTGGGTGCGGTTATGGCTCAGCGCACAGGGAGGAGCTGCCATTGGACGTCATGATGGCGAGGGCCCCGAAGGCTGAGTCTGAGTCCCCTGGCTGCATACGCTCCCTCCCTTCTGCCTGCTGCAGGGAAAACCATGTCATTCCAGAGACTTCTGGACCTTGCCCCGTCTCCTCTGAGCACGGGGCTTGACTCCTCCCAGAAGTACTTCTCAGTCCTGGCTGAGCAGGAACCAGAGCAGGACGGAAGGCCTGCGCGCAAAAACAACAGTGAAAGACTAGAGCTTACTAAGCACCTGTGCGCCTAGCTGAGCTAGATCAACTAAGGATTAAGTCTGATGACAAGCAGGCCATCAGCATTCGTGTTCAAAGCACCCACACACAGACACACACCACCGTCTAGTGGACGGGAGGACTCCATGTCACATCTGCAGAAGCACCGTGAAAGACCCAAAGCCTGACTCTAAACACCAAGGAACAAGAGAGAAATCCTAGCATAGCAGTGGGGCATATTTTAAAGGAACAGGCCAACCATCTCAAAAGGGCTAAGATTCTGAAAGTTAGGGGGCCAAGGAATTGTTTCAGGTTGAATGAGATTTGCCTACCACGACCACTCCCGCTGCAAGCAGTTTAGGACTCCGAGCTAGAGCTTTCGCTCCGTGAAACTTTGTGGGTACATTGAGCAAAACTTAATGTCCTGATACAGAACACCAGCCGTGGTATTCTACCGTGGCTTTCCAGATTGTGACGATTGTATTGTGGCTACACCGGCAAATATTTCTGTTTATCAGAAAACACAGTCACGGAGCGATAGAACCTCAAGTCAGTGAATTGCTCCCAACCATTCTGGTTATTTTAGACATTACTTATATCATGCATGAGTATTTTCAGTAAACGTGAGATTCTTAAGATATAAGCCTACAAACAAAATCCCTACAATCTAGTTTGCACGTAAAACCACTTACGTCCCAGTCTCCAGGGAGGAAACCCCAGCCTTACTGGCTTCCAGGCTCCCAGAAGCCTCCTGTGTGTGCCTGCACTGGAACGGTTCCCCTGTTCTCAAAATATGGCCTCTGAAGCATAGAATTAGGACTGATGAAGCCTGTCAGAAAGGTTTATGCTCTGCCTCCGTATTGGATTCCCTGGATCACAGAGGCTGAGGGTGGGGTCCAGGCATCTACAGGGCTGCAGCCCTCCAGTTGGTCTCTGGCACGCTGACATTGAAGAACTGCTGGCCTGCAGCTTCCCTCCTCCCTCGCCTGTCTGCATGTGCTCAAGGTGGTGCTCCCAGGGTCAACTCCACCCTCCCGGACTCCCACCTTGGGTCCACCCCAAATCTGAGCATGCCTCTTAAGTTCCGGAGGAGGCATCCATTTACAAACTCATCTCCCAGCCAGGTCCCCGCCTCATGCAGTCCCTGACACACAGTGCATACTTAGGCAATGCATGCTTAGGGAATGAGAGAGGGGTCCTCGGTGGCGTTTGGCAAGTCTCTCTGCAGCTTTAGCTGTTTCCATTAGCATGCACTCAGAAGCTGCACACGGCGTGTTTCAAATTCGTTATCCAATAGGAAGCTGATCCAGAGCTATGCAGAGGCAGGGGAGCAGAGAGGGGTCTGAAGGTGCTGCCAAAACACCCCGCCTTCACGGAGCTGGGTCTAAAGCTTTTTCCAAAGAGGTGCCTGGGAGCTTTGGGGCTCTCTAATTAAACCAGATGGACTGCACGATTGCTGATTAGATTCCTGACTTCCCCATCTTCCTTCTATTTACTCACATGAATATGCGGATGAGCCAGAAGCTACCTCATTCAGGAAAAGCACCTCGCGGAATATTTTTAGGAAATTAAACTTTTATGGATGACCCAGTCTGCGAGCAGCTACAAATGCCGGTCTGTGTCCCAGGGCCCTCGGGTGGCCGAGCTTTCAGCAGGGGGAGTCTGGACGGAGGGCCTGTTGTGTTCAAGGGCAAGGGTGGTGGCGGTGATGACAGGCAGCAGTCATTCGGAGGGAGAGAGGGGACCACGTGGGAATGACGGCCAGCCCAAGTGCCTTCTCCTCCCTTCTCCTTTGCCTGCGTCTGTGGGTCCTGGCTCACGTGGCTGGAGCCACATTTTGTGGATGCTGCCACACAATTCACTCTGCCTCTTATATTTGGGACGAGGTTTGATAAAGTGGATGTTTAGAAGAGCACATAATATATTAAAAACATCTGTTCGCCAATATGGGCACGGAACGACCGCTGCGTTCATCTGTGCATAGGTATATGGGCATTTTTATATCAGTCCTTATGTGTCATACTCTTCTTCAAACTTCTCGAGATGTAGACATGCAGCAAATATGTTAAGAGTGCTTCAAGAGATTCCCAACTTCGGGGTGGGAATGAACCCGAATCAGAATCCATATTCGCGTCCTATTGAAAATGTGGGTTTAGCCTGAATGGGATCTTATAACCACTTCGTGGGCTGTGCTGCTATAGGGCAGCGATGGGGAACCTTTGGAACTGTCCGTGGTATAAACAGCCAGCTGTGGCACCCTTTCCGGGGCTCACCACCACCGCTCTGGGTTCTCTCCTGGGTACTCCTGCAGAAAGGGCGGGAGAGTCTGACACAGGACTCCTGGCCCTGCTGGGAAACACCGCCCCCTGCTGGTGGGGAGTTCAGACCTCAGAGACGAATTGCTTGGTCATGACCGCCGAGGCGGGCTGGCTTCCCTGACGGAGCTCTAGAGTCAGAACTTCATCTAGTCGCGTTCAAAGAGGCAGCCTGTTGTGGGGGTGCCATGGTGGGTTTACTTTTGGGGCGGATACAACATATGCAGAGCATATCCAGTGTGCCAGAAGTTGGACTGCGGTCTCTGTTACAGTGAGAGCCCAAACAAAGGGCTCCGTAAGGGCCCTGCAGTCTCCGGAAGGACAGAGAGATGTCATCTCGTCCTATGAGTAACTTTCTACCTATTACATTTCTTTGTGCATTGGTATTTAATACACTCCTGTGTGCCTGGTACTCTTTAGGGTATAAGCTGTAGCTCAGAAGGAAGGTGAACAGCCTTTGGAGGCCTTAGAAGACTTTTAAGTGTTAAGTGACGTTAACGTTTGTGAAGATAAAAAGAAAGGATAACATTGGTGGATCTTATAAAGAAGTTGGATAAGGCGGGCCAGATAGCTCAGTGGACTAGAACACCTGCTTAGGCAGGCACAGGGACTGGGGCTCCATCCCCAGTGTGCCCTGCTGGTCCCGCCCCCCAGGGTGTGCTGGGATGGCAAATGAGACTGGGTGTAATGGTGCGTCCTTGTAATCCCAGCACTTGGGAGGCTGAAAAATAGGAGTATCACTGAGTCCGATCTGTGTAGTGAGACCCTGTACTAAATACCTAATAAAAAAAAAAGTAGTTGGGAAGATAAGACTCATCTTCTAGAAACTAATCATAAAGCCAAATCTGTAAGCATTGCCAGGGACTACATTGTATCCCTCTCACTAATCTCTTGCATTAAACTCCTAATCGCTTGTGTTACTGGTGTGGCCATATTTATAGATAGCACCTTGGAATGGGTGACAAAGGTGGGGTGAAATGATTCTGGTGTGCGTTTACCCAGAGTGGCCAACACCATCCTAAGTGGGCACAGGTTGAGACACATGCAGAGGGCACAGGATACCAGAACGGAGGAGGGGTGAGGGTCTATGTGCCAAGGATGCTTTCAAAAACAAACTGCTGAGCCCGTGATCTCGGACCTCCCGCCTCCTGAACCCAAGGCCATAAATGTCCTGTATTTGCTCCAGCCAGCCTGGACCGCTTCAGTACAGCAGCCCCGGTGGACAACAGCAGCACAGAGTCAACACTACTGTGTACACGGGTAGAAGAAGCACAGGCCTAGGCTTGGGACAGGAGGTTGGTCGGCTTCTGAGAACAGCAGGAGAGTGGTGGAATTAGTCTTTCAGAGACAGACAAAGAAAAGAAACCAGTGCTTGGGAGGGGAAAAAATAGCTCTTTTAAATAGAAAAATCAAGATGTACCTCTCTCTTGCCTTGCAGAGGAGCTGCCAAATGGCTTCATTTGGTGCTACCTCCTCCCTTTGCCCAGATATATTCAGTTCTTCTAGTGTAAGGCTTGCTGTCCCCTGTAATTGCACACTTGGTGCTTCCTTGATGCTGGGGCTCAGAGCTGGGAGCCCAAAGGGCAGAGCCCTTTGCTAACTCTACAGTGGGACTCCTGCCCCACCCATCTCGGATGGCCAGGTGCCACGGGAGCCTGGAGAACTGAGAAGCCGAGATGCTGTCGTCCCTGTTCCGTCCCTGAGGTGCCCAGTGACAGCTGCTGAAAAGCTAAGCTGAGGCCCACAGGACCACGAGGTCACCGCAGAGCTCGTAGCCGCCAGCTGCCACTCCCACTGCTGGCCTGGAAGGGGTCAGACGTCCTCAGGCAGAGCGCTGGTTCCTTTGGTCGCTGGTATAGAAGCCCCTTCCTCCACACCCCCGTCACAGCGTCACTCTGGTTTCTTCGTGTCTTGAGCCCCTGGGATTAAACTTCACGACCCTTCCATTCCCAGTAGCACCTCCCAGAGGCCAGGCTGCCTGTCATGTCCCCTTGTAAGGGACAACGGTCAGGGGGCCAACAGTCCCCACCACATCCTCCCCTGAGTTCATCGCGGCTGCTCCTTCCTCTGTCGCAAGCTCGTGTCTGCTCTAGGCACTGAGGGAGGAAGAACTGCTTCCTCTGAGGTCTGAGGGCCGCTCCTATGTTGTCACTAACGCTGCTGCTCTGGGGTACAAAATGCTCGCGTGACCCACACGCTTCCCAGCAGCCCTCCCTGGTGGGCAACTCTGTGTCTGAGGCCAGGCTCCGGGTTCCACTGGGCCACTGCGCCTTTCCCTGCTGAGCCAGTGCAGTTGTGTCTGCGTTGAGGGCCACAGTGCCCAAGCCGGGAGCCTGCCCCACCGCCCCACGCCCGTTTTGCCGGCTGCCTGCGTGTACCTGCCCACCCGCCGCTCCAACCACTGTGCTCAGCAGAGGTCGGGCCCCTCCTACGCTCTTCTTCTCCCCCACCAGCTCGCCCACAGGTGTCCCTTTTGTAGTCATCCTGGCTGTGAAGATTCAGCAGCTCCAGAACACTGTTGCAGGGTGGGAGGAGCTCGCAGGGGCGGGGGCGGAGCCAGCCTGTGCCTTACCCCGGTGCGCAGCAGGGAAAGCTCCTAAGGCTTCCTGGACTGTAGGTTTCCTGGTGTCCTATGGGAGGCGGACACCTCAAGGCAGTATGGCACGTTGGCTCAAGCAGACTGCGGCCCCCACACAGAGCTTCACCTCACCTTGTCTGTCTTGGCTCTGCATTCCTAAGTTAGGAGGAAATGATAATTCGGTGAACGGTCCCCTGAATGTCCCATCCCATGGGATGCCGAGAGCCCCATCCCATCCGGGGATCTCAGTGCAGCTCAGAGCTCTGCCAACCGGGGGAAAGCTACCGCTGCGTCTCATCCAGAATGTGCTTTGCAGGCACAGAGCTCAGCTGGTAGGGGCTGGTATAACACAGGAGAAGGCGACAGCCGCCTGATAGAGCCCTGTGGCCCCTCTGCCAGCTGCTTGACCGCCCTGGGAAGCCAGGCTGCTTGCCTAGCTGGGCCCTGCTTCCTTCCTGCCAGTGGCCAGAAATAGTTGACTGGTCTAGAGCCACGGGAAGGCAGTGCCACCTTTTCGGCTTCCTTTTAATGTGGCCTCCTCCAAAAGCTGCTCCTAACGCACCACACCCCGCCGCCACTGTCACTCAGGTCTGTGTTGATGGATGAGACAGCTACTCAGGGGACAGCACGTGTGGCCCACCCCATGGCCTGGCTCTGAAGTGGGATCTCCTGGACCTTCCGCATCTGAGCCAGAGAAGCCCAGGTTGGCGCTTCTGGGTCTTCGCGCTGCTGCGAGCTCGCACAGCCGAACCCTCGCTGGTCTGGCCTGCTGGGTAGGTATGCAACTCGGGAGCAGGATGTTTGCCTTCAGGAGACTGCGGGTCCTTCTGCTCGCTCGTGGGGCTTCCTTCTGTGCTGAGGACCATGTGAGGTGGCTTTTGCAGAGCCTCCGTGCGCCTGGGTCCTCGCTTCCTTTTCTGTGCTCCAGCCAGGGCCCCAGGGAGCTCTCACCAGATACGGACCTTGCATCACCACCCGCTATACCACCGGCGTCTGGTTCCCTGCCACAGAGTCAGCCTGCGCTTGCTTTGGCTTCGGCTGGTGGTCACTTCTCGTTGCTTCTGGATCCTGGCCAGCTTGATGATGTATATCCGCAAATGAAACCATTAGGACCATAATGGCTTCTCTCTCCTCCCCTCTGGCCCATTCATGCCCTGGGAAGCCTCTCAGAAGGAAAGAGGCTCCTGCCGTTCCCCTGCCAAGAGACGCCCTGTGACGGTTCAAACTGGGTTGCTGCGGTTAGTGGTAGCTTTGGGGGATGCGGGGATCCTTGGGCAATACCCGTTTTCTCCTGCTCAGTGTTCTGGTCTTGTTGATCTTGGCATCTGGGATCAGCTGTGGGAAGCCCAGTGGCCAAGAGAGAACAGATTCCCTGTGTGCACAGGGTCCCCTGTGGGTCCCCTGTGGGTCCCCTACCTCACCTCATCCTGCATGGCAGGCAGGGCCTTGTGGAAGACACAGGCAGAATAACTTGTCCTTGACTTCACGTAGCTCACGGTCCAGCCAAAACCTGCACCCCAAACATGACATCCAAAATGAGACAAAAACAGTAGACCAGGAGACTACAGCAAGCTGAGGGCTATGGGAAGGAGATCAATAAAGTCCTCACCAATGGCTTGCTCGGGCTGGGGACCCTGGAGCCAGGCACAGGGCTGGCTTTTGTTTTCTCACCCTGTGACCTTGGGAAAGTTATTTAGCCCCTGTGCCTCAGTTTCCCCCACTGGGCAGTGACAACGGTCATGGTAGTGTGCCCCTAAGCGCGCAGCTGGAGGAAGGCTGGGGTCACGGTGGCCTTGCACAGTGGGCCAAAGCCCAGCAGCTGGGGTGAGGGACAGGGGTGCGGTGCAGGCGGCAGGGCGTCATCCAGCTTTGGGGGCCATGCAGAGGAGTAGGGGCTCAGAGCAGGAGGACAGCAGGAACTGTTTTATAAGGGGGGAAAATCGTGTGCTAAGCTGTGCTGTGGAGAAATGGATGTCAAGGGAAAGCTGCTGTGTCAGCAGTTTGTGCTTCTGGGTCACCTAAGCCCGCAGTCCCGGTGCCCCTCACCCGATCCGCTGGCCGGGATTGCGTCAGCCTTTCTACCACTCCAGAGCAGTAGCCTCACTTCTCAGCAGGTACTGAGTGTTTACTCGGGTAGACAAATGCGTAACCCAAATCGGTGGATATGTACAGTGCCCTGGCAACTCTCCAAAGGGTTACCCAACAGCAGGGCAGGTTTGGGGACTGCAAAAAAGGACCAGCTCATTTGTTCCTGGCAGTTGTCTCTGCCACAAGAATTTCTTAATAATGATGTACTTGTTAAACATGTCGGCTTTAAGCTAATGATTTTATGATAAAGCCAAAGATCTTTTAACAGGTCCCTGTGGAATCGCCTAGTGTAGGGATAGGAACTGCAGCGCTAAGCCCGTCTTGCTAGCAAGGAGAGGAAGATGATCCCGGCAACCCTACAAAAAAAAAAAAAAAAGAAGCACCCAGAACCTCAAATTCTACTTTCAGGACTCCTTTGCTGTTTCCACAGAAAGCACTATTCCTATGTTTTTTAGGGGGCTTCTGGAGAAAGGTTTAGCCATCTTCCCTCATTGCAGAAAGCACGGAAGATGACTGCTGTCCCGTGGTGAACCCCCAAACTCACCCCACGCTGGGCAAAGAGAGATGAGGGCATGGTGGATGTGGGGTGGGAGAAAGATGGAGACATTTCCATGGGCAGGGGGGGACTTTACCTGTGCGAATCTCTACAGAGTAAAAGAGACCTTTCTGAGGGGGAGACTTTGCGTGCGTCCATTGTTTTCTAAAGGGTGTCCTGCCAGTTCGCCGAGACATTAGAGGACACATCGCCCTTCATGGTCAACTGAGTAGGGTACTAACAGGTTGGTCAGGATCTTCATTCTTTAATGTGCTGCGTTAGCATTGTGACTGTCTAAGAAAGAAAGATGGCATGAGTCACCTATGGGAGATTTGTCTGTGTGTGTACGTGTGTGTGTGTGTGTGTGTGTGTGTGTGTGTGTGTTGGTCTTTACCTTTGTGAAGAGCTCTTTTTATTGGAGGCCTCTTGGCGATGTTTGGCTTCTGTGGAGGGTTAGGGCACAGTGCTTTTGTCTAATATTTAAGTTTACCAATCAGGAAATTGGCACCATCCCTGTCAAGTGCATAGCTGAATTAGTACTACCGCCTCGGTCTTCTGAGACTTCGCTGTAAAGTTCCGGAATGCAACTTAGGCACATCACCGTGTCACTTTGCTGCAATTGTCTGAGTGTTCCAGAGGTTTTATTTGTTTGAAATACATCTTTTGTGTGGCCTCTCCAAGTCAGTATTTCCTGGTGCAGCTCTGCCCCACAAGGCAGGGGACCATTAATGATCTAATTCCTGTTCTCTGTCTACTAGCTTGTTTGTTTGTTTTTGTTTTTATGCAATTTGCCTTATGGAAAGTGCCCAGTAGGAACAGTGGTACATGAAAGTTGGTGATCCTGGTTTTGGAAGTTTCCAGAATTCCACGCCTAATTAACCTTGGATGCATCCATAGGAATCTGTCAGCGAGCGCGCCTTTGATAGGCGTGCTACTTGGTAGACTAACCTGGGGTTTGAAGCGTCCCAGCCTTCTGCCTCTTGCCCATCTTGGCCACAGGGGCTGGGGCCACGGCATCTGTGAGATCCCCTTTCCCAACCACCTGACAGTGTGCCGGAGCCACACCACTGAGCAAACATCGCCCACACATCTCAGATTGTGTCTGACCGGACCGGCAACCCAGGAGGCCACTTCTCCAATAGCGTGTCTTAGGGACAGGAGATCCCTCTTCATGACAGACAGCTGCTGCTCCTCGACGCTGCCCTTCCTGCTCGGCCGTCGCCAGCCCTCTGGGCCTCTCGCTCACACCGGTTGTGTCGCATCGATTCACTGTGCCATCTGTTGCTCAACCTTAATTATTTGGCTTTGAGTAGAGGGAAGAATTCCTCTGGGTCTCAGGTTCCCTATCTGTGAAGTGGGGATGAGGCAGTGGCCTCCCAGGGTGCTGGGAAGTTTAATCTGGGTGAGATTAAAGGAGTGATTCTCCTCACAGCTGTCTTATACCAGGCAAGTGGTGTACTGTGTGTAGTCACTTCTGGGGGGAGGGCAGAATTTATATTATGGGGGGGTGCTATAGAATACCGATTTCTCTCTCCGTCTTTCTGTCTCTCTGTCTCTCTGTGTCTCTATCTCTCTTTCTGCCTCTCTATGTCTCTCTGTCTATCTCTGTCTTTCTCTGTCTGTCTCTGTCTCTCTGCCTCTCTCTGTCTCTCTGTCTCTCTTTCTCTATCTCTGTCTCTGTCTCTCTTTCTCTGTCTCCCTGACTCTCCATCTCTCTCTATCTCTGTCTGTCTGTCTCTCTGTCTTTTTCTCTATCTCTGACTCTATCCCTCTCTGTCTCCGTCTCTCTCTGTCTCTCTGTCTCATCTCTCTCTGTCTCTCTATCTCTGTCTCTCTGTCTCTTTGAATCTCTGCCCCCCCCCTCTCTCTCTGCCACCAGCCAAGGCAGTTTGGCCATAAGTAATATTTTAGACAGCCATATGTTTTCAGAAGAAGGCAGTGGACCACATTAGCCCGTTAAATCCAGAGTGATTCTCCAGGGCAGCTTCTTATCAAGATGAAATGGAATTTGATTCTCCCTGTGCACGGGGGCTCGGGCAATTTGAGCCTGGTGTTTAATCCACTATGAACATCCTTTGTATAGATCCTCTGCCATCACCATTTAGGAAAATTAATATTTATATCAAACATCTTCTGTAATGAGATAGGAACCTCTGCCCGCCAAAATCCTAGCACACATTTTAGATTTGCATGTTCCCATAGTCAGGCTCCTGAATAATGCATCTCCAATGCAATTGGAGAAACAAAGTAGATGAGTGATTTGAAAAGAGAGGCTGAATAAAGAGGATCACTGACTCATCCCTGGCCCAGGTTACCTGGATGGGGGTGGGGGAGTATTCCAAAGTCAGTCATAGTTCCTAGATCACTTGGAATATCACAGAGGTTTGCCCAGATTCTTAGAGGGTGCTCCACAGGGAACAAGGCAATTATACGTGACGACCAAGTATTCACATGTGGGAGGGAAATGTGGCAGTTTGCTGGGGTCATTCCCTCTGTCCCATTTTTGTCCCCATGTCCCTAGCCCTGACCCTGTAACCCTAAGATAAAGTATCAGCCACCTCTCCTACAAAACGGTTATTTATCTATTTATTAATTTGATTCATGGTCTCACTACACAGCTTGGACTTGTAGTGATCCTCCTGTCTCAGCCTTCCCAGCACTGACCTGCGCCACCACGCCCCGTTTCGGTGTCCTGCACATAGGGCACACCCGGAGCTCCAGGACCACCGTGGTGTGCAGTAATGGGAACCGAATCCCAGTCCTTGGGCTTGCCAGGCAGGCGCTCAGATCGCCAGGCTGTCTCCCCAGCCGGGAAACTTTTTTGGCATCCAGCTGGTGGAAGGGTTCTCTCTCCAGGTTAGCACCCTTGGCCCCTTTCCCAGCTGAAGCAAGTGAACATGCAGCAGAGCCCATGGGTCTGCGCCTGGCTGGACGTCAGGCCCTGAGCGGAGCGTCCTTCCCATCTGTGTCCGCTGGGCACAAGGACTGTCACACAGTAGGTCTTCAATAACCCTCTACTGGAAGGGACAAACATAAACCCTGAGCCTGCGGGCCGGCCCCACCCCCACCCTCACTTCCCCCCTCCCCCGCCCCAGTCACCAGGATGCTCACTGCATGGTGCGCAGAGCCCACAGAAGCTCAGCGGGAGCAGCCTCTTCTGCATCCTGGTTCTCCCATGTGGAAGAACGATGACAGCACCACGAGCCCCCACCTGCCGCCTTTCCCGGGGAGCTGCTAGGTGGGGGTGTGGAGGCAAGGGTTCTAGTCCTTTCCCCATGCTGAGAGCATGGGCTGGGTTCACTGCTCAGAAGCTGTCTTGGAGCCTCACAGTCTATTTCGGGCACAGGCCGTCCTTGAGTCTGTCCTGGCACAGCCATTTCTCCCTGCTACTGTCCTGGCGCTGGCCGCACTGGCCACTGCCTTGGCGCTCAGCGCTGGGCACTAGGGCACCAGCTACTGTGCCCACAGGCTGTAGACGGACGGATGGATGTGTGTAAGCTACCTGTGATGTGTTCACCTGTCAGATCTCCCTTGCCATGGGCCGGACAGCAGTCCACGAGCTCTGGACTCAATCTCAGAGCTGACAGAGAGGAGGACAGTGACCCCCACGCAGGATGCCCAGGCTCCGAACCCTCCCACTGGTCACAGTCCATCTGCCACTTATGGCAGCCTAGGTGGGCATGCAATGTATTTCTTTTTTAATTTTTATTTTTATGGACTCACATTTGCAGGCTAGAAGGGCTCTCCTGGCTCAGTACTTGAAAGGCCCACGAGTCTGACAGAGATACTTTTCCCAGGACAGCAGAGGTGACCCCCCCACACAAGAGATGCTGTTTATTGAGTCTTTAAGATGAGTGCCCAAGGGGCTGGGGAGATAGCTCCGTGGCACAAGTGCCTGCCTGGCAAGTGCAAGGTCCTGAGTTCGAATCCTGGTCCCCCCCACACAAAAAAAGGCCAGTAGCCTACATTATGCAGGGTGATCAAAATATACAGTGAATATTTCAGGGTTTTAAGGAGTGCAGTAGCAGGAGACACAGTGCCATTAGTGCCCCTCAAAATACTCCCCCCTCCCCAGTGAATTGATCCCACCGTTCTTGCCACTGTAGTCTGAAGCGGTTCTGGAAGGCTTCTTTTATGAGTGTCTGTGACACAGAAGAAACATGGGCAGGGCTGCTACTGCCTGCGGCCCACCAGATTGATTCGTTCTGAAACTAGCCGAGTAGGTCTTCATCCGCGCTGGACGCCAGAGCTGGCACCGTGTAACCTCTGGCTCTGCCCACGTGCAAATGACCGGGCAAGTAAACATTTTGACTCAATTCAGTGCGTGGGAGCGGCCACAACAGTATGACTAAAGATACTCACTGCTTCCGAAAGCCACAGGGAGTATTTTGAGAGGCATTCATGTCAATAGGGCTTTCACGGTAATAAAGCTTTTAAAAAATATTTAAACATTCATCTTTTCTTTTTTTGGGGGGGCGGGGGCAGGGTTTAAACTCATGACTTTGCACTTGCCAGGCAGACACTCATGCCACGCAGCTATCTCTCCAGCCCCCAACATTCATCTTTTTTTGTGTGTGGCCCGCTGAGCCCACCGTGGGGCTGGGGCTGGCGCTGCCTGCGGTCCCGGGAATCGAACCACCATCCCTCTGCCTGCCTAAACTTGCCGAAGCAGGCGCTTTAGTCCGTGGAGCTGTCTCACCGACCCCATCCTATTTTTCAATCACGCAGTACATCATTTCTTAACAGGTCAGTGGTCTGTGAGCAGTTTTGACCCTGGGTAAATTACCTAGCATACCTGGGCTCCTGCTTCTTGATTTGTAAAATGAAGAAATTGATATCCACATTTTGCATTTGCCGTGAGAATTAAGTGGAAATACATGAAGAAGGAGCTCTGTGAGCTTTATTTAATGCATTACACAAATACAAGTGATTATTGCCCAACGGAAAAAAAAAATCACAACAAGCTGTTACAATAATTCGACTGAACAAGAATGTACTAAGTCTATCCGATGGAGAAGGCATGATCAAAATCAGAAAAATAAATCTATTCATCGCTGAAAATAATGCTATTAAATTTCCAGGAAGAGAATCTGCTTTCTCTGCTTCTTTTTTGTTACACATTTGCTGGTGACATTACCTAACAAGAAAGGAAAGGAAACCAGGTACAGCAATTTTGCTTAGAATGTTGCCAGGGAGGACAGTATTGTTGACTATCTTCTAAGTGTTTTTGGTAGCACACCATCCTGCTTAAGAGTTCCGACTAGCACCAGTGCAATTACAGACGTCATCGGACCTGTCTGGAGCATCTATGTCTATAAACTGTCCTTTCTTCAGGGAAGTAAACGCAACGAATACATTCATTAGAAAGCTCCAGCGAAGAATCAGAGAGGCAGCGGGACTTCCAGAATCTAAAGTCGGAATTCTGCTCTTTTGTACGCTGATGTGCCTGTTTGTTCTGTGCTGTGCTGCAGATTAAACTCAGAGGTGCCATACCACTGCATTACAACCTGCTCCAGATTTTTATTTTGCGGTGGAGTCTTACTAAGTCACCCAGGCTCGTCTCCAGCCTGTGCTTCTGTCTTCACCTCACAAGGGGGTGGGGGTGTAAGCGTGTGTGGTGGGGTCTGATCCCCCCCTCTGCTCCGTCCTGGCTCTATGGCCTTTGGGTGAGACACGTAGGCCAGTCACATCTCCACTGCCCGCCCGGCAACCTACAGGAATAGTCGCTTTGTGCCAAACAATTTATAAATTCTCTCCCTGTGTACATGCGAGTCCTTGTTATTGTGTCTGAGTCCCAGGAATATTTAGCATCGCTTTGAAAATATTTGTACCAGAGTTAGAACCAAGAATTGGAAAATCACAGAGTCCACATCTTTGTCAGAAGCTAACGGATGCCAGCATAACTCCTGGCATTTACTGGGCACCGACTGTGTGACCACCGTGCAGGAGAGGCCTGGAGAAGAACCCTCAGCCCTGTCTATAATGGTGTAGTGAGTTCGAATCTGTCATTGCTAAAGGGCCACAAGATGGGCAGACTAAGTGTCCCTGCCTGCTTCGCATGTGACAACAGCTGGATGCAGCCCTTTAGGGGCTCGTGGTGCTCAGTGGTAGGGAGCCATGACTTCATAAGAGGGGACACTGCGCCTCCAGCCTCAAGGGTGGAAAGGTCTTCTCAGGAAGCCACTGTCCCTTTTATGAAATCCTGTAGACACAAAAGTCAATCGATGGTGACTAGCAGACCCCACAAGGGCAGCGCCAGGACCATCTGCCCAAGCATCTTTGCAAAGCAAACATTTCCATCAGGTATCTAGAAGAAGGATCTAAGTCCCACCTCATACCTACAGGCATCCTTGAATCTGTCCAGGGACCGCTGTCCTCAAGACAGCTTCTGACCTACAGAGGCTGAGATCATTTGGCACGTTTCCATGCTCTTAAAAGATTCTTCTCGTCTCTTAGAAGACCAGTGTTTGGGACACATAGCAGACGACATAAAAAGGGGACTTTACCATTGGATTTCCCTTATGAACCTAATGCAGATCGAGGCATGAGGCAGAGCAGAATGGAGACCTCTAAGGACACGTGGGAGTGTGTCCATGCCATTGCTAGCTCCCCCGCTGGGTCTGTGGCACACACACCACAAGACACCAGGTGACAAGGCGAAGGGTGAGGAGTGTCACCTGGATCCCGTCTCCCCGTCCCACAGCAGGGCATCCATCGGCTGTAGAGTTCAGATGAAGGTTCACCAAGAAGAACCACAGCAGGGATCTCAGAGGTGCTCTAGCCCTGGCAGCCGTGCTGGTCACTTCCAGAGCGGCACAGTGTCCTCCTGTGTGTAGTAGTTACACCGGGCCCAGGGAGACCTGCTCTTTGGACAGTTTCTGTATTTTCCCTTTTCGGTCTGTACTGAGAAGTTTCATCTCTGGGGGACAGCAGCGCTGTTTCCTAGCTGCACTAGAGAAGCTGAGCACCCTGTGGGCTGGCTGCGTCCAGTCTAGCCTTTTCGGACCAAATAGTAGAGGTAGCCCAAGAGGCTTGTGGGCCAGTGGCCCGGGGGCCTTAACCAGGGAGGGCCACGGCGTGGTGCTGGGGTGCCACTATGAGGCACCAAGCTCCTGGGTTGAGCACAGGACTTTGGAAACCATAGATAGGATAGAGCACAGACTCCCGCCATTGCCCCTCTGCTCCCAGGCAGCTTAGAAAGATGGCTCATGGGTTTCCTCTTCCAGCCCTGCTGAGAGTGTACCGCCACGGCAGCTCTGTCTGCTTCCCATTTACCTTCTCACATCCACCGCCTGTGGCTTCTCTGGAGCAACCCTGATAGCCCCGGCCCCTGTTGCCATCCCTGCTTTCTGCTGCTAGCCTTTGGAACCCGGAGGGTGCATGCCCAGGTTTCTGGCTCCAGGTTCTCTGTGGTTCCCAGGATGCAGAGCATCGGAGCACGTTCTACGTGGGACCTGTGTTGGAAGGATGGGAAGAATTCAAGGCTAGCATGGGAATCCCCAAGTCTGTGTCTTGCTTCTGTCTCTTAACGTTGGTGTGGCCCTGACCGAGTCTGGTGAGCTCGCTTTGCCCATCTTTAAAACAGGACACATGGCGGCTGCTTTAGAGCAAGCTAAGAACTAAATGTGCTGGCTTAGGTAAAGGGGCCCATCATAAATCACACGCCTATCGTTGTTTGTCTTTGACAGATGCAAGCCGTAGCGAGGAACTTCATCTATTTTTAGTCGCTATTTGTTGAATGACTGGGAAATGAACCAGGAGCCGTATTTTGCCTTCCAGCCATGACTCCTGTGCTTCATTTGTAAACACTGGCATCTTGGAGTGGGGAGGGAAAAAAAGATGGTCTTGCTTCTTTGAAATGGACCGAGCCTCAGATCTGTATCCCAAGGGGATGTGGAAGCATGATTCCTACTTTTTATCTTCGTCACCCGCACGTTGTACGTCTTGGATGCCACTTGCCGAGGTTACAAAGCAGTGTCCGTCTGCAGATGGTGTTGTCCCCCGTGGTCCTGTTCAGAGCCTCCAGCTCCCCCTGCTCCCTGGGTATCATAGCTCCAGGGCCCCTACTGTGTCACCTGCCCGGCTTGCCCTGTGGCCATCACTCCTGACGCCTTGGGTGATGTAATTAATGGCTTGTCTGCGGCATCTAAAGGGCTGGTGGCCGTAGGGGTTGTGCTGCCGCATTTGGGTAGAGCTGAGGACACTCTTATGGCCATGCCAGCCCATGCCCACTTTACTGCCACTGCACTTAGTGTCCTCCAAGGGCTGGGGACACAGGATGGTTGGGATCTCTCATCTCCAGTTCTTCCAGCCAGATGGATGGTGTGGCAGAGCCTGGCTTCCCAGGAACAGAGGTGGCCTGGGGCCTCTAGCGCTGTACACGCCAAGGAAATTGATTTGGATTGGCCAAGGAAGGGCCCTTCCTGAGCCTCAATGTTCCCCTCTCCAAATACAGCGTGGTTAGTGTCCCATTCTTTCTCCTACTCCTCCTGGACTAGTATCCAGAGGGATGAGAGAGACTGAAAGGACAGAATCTGGACAAAGAGCCAGTGTTCGCCTGGTGGGAAGAAGGCTTCTTCCTCCTCGCAGGCCTGGATCTGGGCAGCTGTAGCCTGAGGGCTTTCTCCTGAGCCTCTCTTTCAGCACCCCACCCCCAGGCCCAGTGTTTCCTGGCCCAAGCTCAGCCACTGTCTCCAGGCTATCAGCCAACCAGACCCGCTGGCCCTGGGCACTGCCTGCTTCTCTTCAGGAAGCCAAGGCCACATTCTGTCCCCGGGACTGTCAGCTCCTCCCCTGGAGCCAGGCAGCACCCCTTTCCCAGATAGAAATTTTGCAAAGGGAAGGGACCCAGAGCTGTGGGAGGGGGAGGAGGGGAGGAGAAGGCGAGGAGAGTAGCAGGAGGATGAGCTCCATCCCTGGGCGCCCACCTGCCCCCACTGGAGTCTACCCATCATGCACTGCGAGCTGGCACTGAAGACAGGTTTTCAGAAAAGACACCAGGAATGCTTCTGCTTCCCTGTGGCCTATGGAGTGGATCTGCTCCTGCGGTTGGGTTTCAGAGCTGGGTAGGTGTGATAGGTGGTCGCCCTAGCCCCAAGGTGCTGGCTTGGTGGTGTGTCTTCAGCAATGGGCTATCTGCCTTGTGCTTCTAAGCCAGCCCTGGCTGACCAATAGCTGTGGCCAAGTCACTCTCAGTGGGACTGCATCTGTGCCAGCCTGTAGTGGCCTGGACCACATGGGTGAGGAACAGTCTTGTGTGTCGCTCCTGTTGCTGACACACTGCTAGGCTCCTGCAGGGATGATCTCAGGGCATGTTTTCCTGCCCTCTGGGAGTACAGATGGCCATGTTGCTCTGCCAGCCTGAATTTCCATCTGAGTTTGCCCCACCTGACAGCAGAGTGGGCAGAGGCCCTGGTAGCTGTTGCCATCTTGAATACTGCTGGCGAGGTCTAGCCTAGTGGCTGCAGCCCCAGCTGAGAATGGCATAATAACAGGAGAATCGCCTGGGAGTTTTCATGTAGTACTGAGGCCTCTGTCCCCCGTCAGACCACTTAATCAGACTTGCAGAACCACAGAGCTATGGTGGGCCAGGCCCCAGGACTCGTTAGAGCTTCCTGGGTTACCTTAGAAACAGCATGTGCCACTGATGAAGTTCCCAAGATCTCCCTGGTCGCTGGGTGACCCGTGTGAGCATCGGTGTGGCTTTAATTCACAGCAGTGGATGGCCGGGCTGTGACAGCAAAGGCCCTGGCTTCATGCTTTGTTGAACCAGTGGAGAAGTCTAACTCAGCTCACGTCATGGACCCTCTTGTCTGCTCCCCAGGGGCGCAGCGGGCCACCCACGTCTGGGCAGTAACTAGCCAAGGGTAGCCCTGCCTGCTGTGCTTGCCCAACCTGGCGGGCAGCTTCTGTGTGAGCTCCACGGGGCTGGGCGCCTCTGATCCTCAGATGCTGTCCTATAAAATGGGCCAAAGCTACACACGGTGAGGGCAGCTCTCACGGGACTCCGAACGAGAAATTTCTGTGTACTCCTTTTCACGTGTATCTGTGATTATAGCGGAGCACAGGAAGGCCTCAGAGGAGAGGAGACACCGTCAGTAAGGACCTTCCTAGGCTAGGTTTGGATGCACAGGGAGAGAACAGAAAAGGGGACTGTAAGACATCACATTGTAAATGTGAGAATTAAAATGTTCAACCCCGCCAGGCGCTTTAAAAAAAAAACCAGCAAAACCTGCACATCTTCTTCCACACCCCATTTTCTGGCAGCATCAAAGCCAAGTTTCCTTTCCTTCTAAACCCTAGTTGAAGGGATGGTTGAGTCAAAATCACACAGTGTTGCTGTATACACTAGATTTTCCTCCAAATAAGACCTGGAAAGTAAGCCCTACCATCAATTTTCAGGATACTGATAATAAAAGCCCTGTTCCAGAAATGAGCTCAGGTAAGATCTTCAGCCAGACAGGTGCATTTTGCAAGTCCATTACAATACATTATGGAATACTGAATTTTAAAATGATATTATTAGGGGATAGTAAAGTGTAAATAAATACGATTGACACTGCTACTTAAACTAGAATGCAAATTATAATTAAGTATCTGTAAATACCCAAGTGAGCAACTTTGGACAATAGGCAAACACCTGTATAAGTGGAGGAAGTTGAGGCTTCCTGCCGAAGGACCAATCCGAGCCCGGGCACAGCGCCCCCACCCGTGCGTGCCTGGTAATGCAAGGCATGGTTATGCCTAATGCGAAGCTTCATAATCCCACTTGCCACGCGTCTCGAAGAGACAGTCCTAGACGAGTGCTTGGCCAGGAAGTGCCCTTTTGCTGGGTGTGAGGGACTGGGGCCCGTGGTTCCACAGGAAGTGGAGTGGCAAGAAAGCTAGGATTTGGGGCCTTAGGACGATATTCCAGAAGAAGACGGCACGCCTGTACGTGACTTTCATTCGTGAATAAGTGTAGATTTTTGTACATGAGTAAATAAATAAGTGTAGAGTGAACGAATGGGTGCATGCAGAGGGCTAGACATGCGCAAACAGCATTGTGCTTGGAAAAAAAATAGCACATCCCTTGAAAATGAGCCTGCTTGCATCTTCTGGAACAGAAAATTATGTATGACCCGGTCTTATTCTTGGGGAGCTGGGCGGGTGCTCAGACTCAAGGAGAGTGTGAGGACAGAACCTGGCGTCCCACCTCTGGCTGCCTTGGTTCAGGTGAGGTGCTTCCAAAGGAGAGCGAGCGCGTTCTAAAAATAGGACCTTGTTATTCAGCCGCTCCACGGAGATAGAAGAGAAGATCTAATAAATGTGACCTTGGGTGAGCCGCAGTTTCAGTTCTAACAGGGCTCTGTGGGCTCGATAATACGATTAGCCTTGTTTGCTCCAGCACGAGGGAACGCAGCAGGGACCAGCGCGAAGGGGCGTGAAAGCCTCTCCCGCCATGCTCCGCTTCCTGTGTGTCCTCGGCGTCAACCCAGGCCACCAGTTATCGCTTTTGCACGGAAACTCAGCGAGGAAGCCGTGCGTGATTCGAAGGAGGACAGAGAGGGCGAGGAGAAGGAGAACAGGCCCGCCTCGGCCTCTGTGTGCACGTACAGGACGCACCGTGTTCTAACACAGCGTCACTCTGGCAGGAACCTTGCGTTAAGGACCTAGAGTGATTACGTGCTGGTGCTGGTCCTGATGTGCAGTCAAGTGTGGGGTGGGGGAACCTAAACAAAACACCTTCCTGTCCACAGACGGTGCTGAACAGCTTGCGCATTGCTCATGATTAGCTTGGCGAAAGGAGATGCCCACGGAAGCCTGAGCCTCAAGTTTCACAGTGCAAAGAGGGAAGGATAGTGGTCGGGGCTGTGGTCACAACGCAGTTTGTCCGAGGCCCCCGCTGTGGCCATGAGATGTGAACTCACCGAGAGCTAGTTTCCATAGTGAGGTAGGAGGGTTAACAGAGCCTCTCTGTGTAGAGCTTCCGACTGCTCTGCAGGAGTCCCATAACTGGTTACTTTCAAGATTGACTACGGATCTTAGCAGGCGTGGTGGCACCTGGCTTTACCGGCAACACTATGGGAGGCTGAGGCAGGAGGATCACAAGTTTAAGCCCAGCCTGAAGAAGTTAGAGACTAAAAAAAGATCCTCTCTCCAGTAAAAATTCTGTAACGATCGGAAGATGTAGCTCAATGGGAAAGCCTTGGGTTTAACTCCTGGGGCTGCCAAAACTAAAATAAAGTCAATCAGAGCCCTAAACAAGCAAACAACAGCTAAACTATGGATTTTGCTGGTACTCTAGTTTTCATTTAGAGCCATCACATAAAAAGAATTTCATACCTTCAAGGTATAGACAAGAGTCTTCCCAGGGCGTGATGGATTAAGTGGGCACTCAACTCTTCAGAAAGACAAGGTTTACTTCAAGACTAAACAGGTTCTCTGCCTAGGACACTTGTCTGCCAGTCATACAGGTAGGTGACCCAAAGATCAGTAACTGCCTTTGTAAGAGCTCCACTTTTGGTCCTGCAGGCTGGGCCTGTCACCAGTATCTAGTTCACATGTCTTGTGTCTTCAAAGGTAAATATTTAAAACTGTGCCTTAGCTCCAGGATCTTTGAAGATGTGAGAAAAGGCCATGTCGGTGGTGAGAGGCAGGTCTTTCGCTGCTAACACTAATGTGTGCGATGACTCACAAGTGCATAGAACAGCAAGATCAAGAATTCCTGATCTGAAAATCTGAAGGTTTTCTTAGAAGACCAAGTGAATACTCACTGGAAAGAGAAAAATAAAGTCAGTCAGTCACCAGAGATCTTCAGAAAGCCTCCCGAGTTGGGGCGTGCTAGAACCCTGTTTCTGTAGCCCTTGGAAAAGTCCACCTTGAGTGACTGCCTGGGGGTCCATAGTCAGCCCGGAATCTGCCACCTCCCTCCAGCACAGGAGACCCCTGCACTCTAGCAGAGGGAAGGCTGCTCTTGGGACCAGCAGGATGTGGGGTGGGGGCTTCCAGAGCCAAAGGGAATAAGACACCTTCTCATTAGAGGTCCTAGAATGCAAAGTAGCATGACAGTGGCACTTGAAAGCTTTCCAACCGGATGGTCCAATGTACCTCTTCTAAGGACCAGGATCCCAAAGTTCAGGGAGATGGAAGCACTTCCCGGCAGTCCTGCTACTACCGAGGACTTAGGTCATAGCGCGAATAAACTAGAAAGTAGAACTGTGGGTGGTGGGGGCTCCTCATCGCTACCATACTGGGCAGATCTCACGCTATCCGGTGCCTGCGAGGTCCAACTCCCAAGGCCGGTTTACCCATTCTGTGAGGACAACTCGTTATCTGAGCCAATGTCACTTCTCCCTTGTAGGGCTTCCGTGGCCTAGAAGGAAAAGTCAGGGTCACCCCCCGACCCCAGTCAAGACATTTTTTTCCCTTGCTGTTTCCGTTTATTAAAGTTTTATTTACATGCAATAAAATCCACGAATCTGAAGCGTACGGTATGATGGATTTGGGCAATTGTGTACAATCATAGCACCACCTCCAGAGTCAATATATAGAAGAGTTTCTTCACCACCCCCCAAAGGCTCCCTGGGGCCTCTTTGTGCTCAGCTCCTTCCTCCCTGCCCCTGGCCTCTGGCAACCACAGATCTGCTGACTGTTGCTACATCTCATGCGTGTTCTGGAAGCTTCTATCAGTGACATCACAAAAGACATAAAGCCTTTTGCATTCGTGTTCTTGCTGCTACTAGCATAACGGTGCTAAGGTTCCTCCGTATCATTGCGCGTAAATTATTTGACCTCTTTTTAGTGCTGCAGAGTGTTCCATACTATGGCTGCAGGGAGAGTTTGCTTGTACAGTCACCAATGGAAGGTCAGTGGATGGCTTATGCTTTGGGATAATCAGGAATCATCAAAGCCGACAGCTTTTGACCACTGATGTTCTCTGACTCCTAATCCCTTGATTCTGCCTCTAAATTGTTGGGGCCTTCAATAGTTTACTATCTCTGTTATAAACAGTTCTACCAAACGCTGGCGTGGTAGAAGAATCAGTCCCGACCCCCACCCCTGTGCCTCTGGGAGGGACCTACTCATCCTGAAGGAGCAGACCAAGACCCCAGGCAGACTTGGTGACCTGTTTAGTGTGCTGCACTGTCCCTTATACCTCCACAGTGGGCCTTTGGGGACATGACAGTGCCACAGCTTGCAGGATCCGGTACTTATAGGGAGTAGAGTAGCTTAGTTTTCTTCTCCTGCCTTGTGGAAGATGTGCACACACTCCAGTTTGAGCCTTTGGCAAGGCCGAGCAAGAGAAGTCTGAAGTCCCTGCGGCAAGAGTTAGCACTGAGGCTGAACAGGACCGACTCTCCTGAAAAATGTGCTGTCCCTGATATAATTCACCATAATGAGCCAGGAACAAAAGGCTAGGAGGGGCGCGGTGACGGATGGGCGACACAGCCGCCTGGCGAGGCTCCCACCAGTGAAAGGCATAACAGATGATGGCTGCAGGTCGTGTTGAAGTAAATGGACACTTAGGGCCGCCCTGGCAAGTAGATGGATGGCCCCCGGCCACCTCGGGGCCAGTCTGGCTCCGCAGTACCAGGGACCATGTGTGGTGGTGTCCCTGCCACACTCCCCGAGGGAGCCACCTCAGGAGCGGTGTGTACACAACAGACCTCTGTGGTAGCTGCGCGCCCCTCCCATGCTGCTTTCTGGAGCAGGCAGTTGGGGGGAGAGATTGGCTGCTGCGGTTGGGCATCATACAGCAGACACCCAGGGCTGCCATGTTGAGAGAAGGCCAGGCCACGTTGCTCAGGCCAACCTTGAACTAGCAAACCTCTGACTGTCTCAACAGGTAGAAAGGATGGGGCCGTGGGTCAGTGTTAGAGTGCCAGCTGCATTTACTTCCCAGTGCAAGGGGACCGGAGGGCATTCCCAGCTCACTCTGAGAGCCGGGGAAGTGACTTGTTACATATAGGAATTTGAGAGATGAACGCTCAGATGGAATGCCAAGAAAGTCAAAGAGAGAGAGAGAGAGAGAGAGAGAGAGAGAGAGAGAGAGAGAGAGAGGCAGAGACAGAGACAGAGAGAGAGAGAGAGAGAGTGAGAGAGTCTCAGAGGCAGAGTAGAAAAGGAGAGGAAAGGCAAGGTGGCCTTTATGTGCTGAGACACCCAGGGCAGAGGCCAGAGGATGCAGAGGACAGAAAAGGCAGGAAGCAGCACATTAAAACACAGCAAGTTTTCACAGCATCGTGAGCATAGAACCTTACCTGCAGCTGGACTGCTGCCTGTTTCTAGAAACTTCCTGTCAGACAACTTGGTTCCCGAGCAAGCAGGGCACAGGCACTGCTTCTTTACTCATCCAGACTGTGGGTGGCATTTAGCTACGGATCTCATCTTCTCAATAACTTGTGTCCCTTTGTATTAATTACTTGCATTTGTATTGACATTCCAGATGTACCAGCTACCATTTTTATTTTCCCCGTATCCTTATCAAAAATGTGAGCCTGAGATTTTTCCTGAGTTTCTCCCATCTCTAACATGCAAAGCTGGACCAAGGGTAGAGGATGGGGAGCACTAAGGATGGATCGCCTCTCTTAGGACAGGCAGAGGACACAGCCAAGAGACTCTGTCGTGAAGGTGTCTGGACTCCCTGCACTTGGCCACCATGGTGGACCATCTGGCCTGGCCGTGCCTGTGTGCTGTAGCTGAACCCCACATGCAGACTTGGCTTGGAGGACACTTGTGGAATGGCCGCGATGGTCCCCTTTGTTAGCTGTGAGAGGGATGTTGTGGCGAATTCAAGTGTGCATCGTTCGTTCTCTCCAAAGGGGCCTTTTTTAGACATTGTCTTGCAGAGTCACCCTTCCCATGGGATTTTAATACGACTGTATAGTGGAGTAGTTCGGGTGTATCTGTGCTCTATCCATGAAAATAGTCAGCTGTTTTTGCCTCCAAGAATCAATTCTATCCCTGTGGGGACATTGTTGGCTCTGTCTCCAGTGTCTGAGCTAGAATATGCTGGGGTGAAATACTGCTTTGGCGCTCTCTCTCTCTCTCTCTCTCTCTCTCTCTCTCTCTCTCTCTCCCTCCCTCCCTCCCTCCCTCCCTCCCTTCCCCTCCTTCCCTCTCTCTCTCTCTCTCTCCCTCTCTCTCTCCCTCCCTCTCTCCCTCTTTCTCTCCCTCCGTCTCTCCCTCTCAAGTTTCATCTTCCTGCTTCCTGCAAATGGCAATAGTAGCACCCCCCTGGGGATCCTGGCACGCGATCAGAAATCCAGAAGTGTTAGCCAGGCTCTCCTACGCTGGTGCTCATGTTCACATATGGGGCCTTCGCTGGCCCTTCTGGTGAGCCTCTGAAGCGTGCAGCTTGTCGCTCGCAGACAGTGTCTTCCCCACCTTGGCTGGTGACGTCCCAGATGGTCAGAGTGGCTGGGTGACACGTTCAAGGTCACACACGTAGTCATACTGGCTAGAGCACAAGTCTGAGCCCAGGTGTTCTGGTTCACAACACTCCCAGCTGCACCTGCCTTCCTGTGGGCATCGCCAGACCCTGCTGTGTTGGAGAGAACTTGAACAGGCGGCCACACCCAGGAGACGCGGCAGTGAGGAGCGGTCACCCATTCCCTGCTCATGGTACCTAGGCAACAGATTCTCAAGACTCTGAGCAAGTGGTTACACTGCGTCTCAGGCAATCTGTGACCATTCATTCTTGGGCTGCCTGGTCAGCGGCAGTGCCCATCTAAGGCATAGCAGCCCGGGTGGCACACCTATGGTCTCGGGGGCTCCTAGAGCTGCAGTGGTCTGCATCTGAGGTGCCACCACTTGTAATGATGACAGAGCAAGTGCCAAAACGAATGCCTCCCTTATGTGCCTACTGGGGGCAGGGATAGGGGAGGCTTTGGGCAGAAGTTGGACAGATGTGAGGGTGCCCTCTCCAGGCAGCTTCTGGAAACAGACCCCTTGTGACCTCTAACTTCAGATTATCTGTGCATCTGTGGTTAGGAGCCACATGGCTGGTGGGAAAGCTGTGAGGAGCGAGGGACTCATGCTGCTTCAGAACGGGTCCTCACATACCCAGAAGCTCCCCTTGGCACCTCCAGATGGCCTAAGGACCGGCATGGGTGCTTTTCTGCTGGACTCTGCTGAGTGCTGTGGACACACTCCACCAGGGCCAGCATTTCCATGTGGATTTGGAGGCTGGCACTGGTTGCATGGAGATCCAGAAGCTTCAGTTGGTGATAGTGCCACAGTGACAGCCTCGCTTTGCTCAACCCCCGGGAACCTGGGGTTCAAATCCCTATGTGTTGATCTTCTGCCACCCATAACAAGCAGCAGTCTCCCCCGGAGGCAGCAATGCTGAGTGACTCCAGGGTGAACTCGCACTTTGCGAGTGACTGCCCGCCCTGTCGTCTAGGGTCATGTGTTGCTGGTCGTATGTGTGGCACCGAGTGGGCAGCGGCCACCCCTGCAAAGAGGTGGGCAGCACAGCTGCGCATTTGAGTCTGATGTTTTATTTATCTGTGCCAGTAACCGTATGTGTGATGTGCTTCTCTGTTTGGGCCTCAAAGCTGGTTGAGCAAAAGGCAGGAAACATAAACAAGTTATAGATGGAGAGGGCTGTCCACTTAGAGACCCTCAGACATGGCCTGGCTTTTGCTGCCTGGCAGGCACCTAGCACTGCTGTAGCCAAGGCCCATCTGTGGAGGTCGGGCTGTGTATCCAGTGGCGCTGCTCAGGAGAGACATACTCATATTCCGCTTTTGTAATAAAAAATTAAGAAGCCTCAGGATGCCACGGGGGCCCTGATCGGTAATGCGAGCAACAGGAGCTCCAGTGGCTCCTTTTCCTTGGTACATGTGTGGTCAGCATGGTCCTCTCTGCTAGCCTCCACTAGCTGCTTTTTATTGTCACCCTTTGTGAGGGGTTAGCTCTGGCTTTCCTCCTTGTGGGGAGAGGTCTACAGTAGCCAGGCTACCCAGCCAGTGGTAGGCACAGGAGCTACTGGGGCTCTCACAGGAGCAATCCACAGGTTGGCCTGCCAGTCCTTCACTTTGTGGCGGCCTCCCTTGCCATAGAAACAGCCCTGAGCAGTCCATGACATGAATTAGGAGCTGCCCTGCCTTCCTTCACTCACTCATTCATTCTCCAGGCGCCCATTCATCTACTCATTCATTCATAAAATGTTGCTGTGGGGTCTCTGTGGAATTCATTATTTCTACAAGGAGAAAAATAGTAATGCCTCCTGCATGGAACAGTGTGGATTAAGGAGATAACGATGTATAAAAGACTCAGCACAGGGCCAGGCACACAGTTAAGGGTTAGTCCGTGTAAGCTTGGCTGCAGAGCTTGAGTTTTACTTTGTAGGCAAAGAACAGGCAGAGCCTATGCCAGTGACATAGGCATGGTGTCCATGGCTGAGGAGGGGGTGGACTGTACTGGAGCAGAGCCTATGGGCAGGGAGATGGCCACATATGTCTCGACCAACTTCTCTGTTGTTGTTGCTTTTTGTTTGTTTGTTTGTTTGTTTTGCAGAACCAGGGATTGAACTCAGGCCTTTGCGCTTGCCAGACAAGCGCTTATTCTACTGAGCTATTTCCCCAGCCCCTCATTCAACTTCTGAGGGCTTTCATTTGCCCGTCCTGGGCTTCCACAACCTGGTGCCATGTGGTTCTCAAAAGTGTAGTCTCTGGGCAAGAATGTTGGCATAGCCTAGAAATTTGTTGGAAATGCAGACCGTGTGTGTGTGTGTGTGTGTGTGTGTGTGTGTGTGTGTGTTTATGTGTTTGAGCCTGGGTCTCACTATGCAGTCCAGGCTGGCCTTGAGCTCCCTTTGTAACCCAGGCTGGTCTTGAACTCGCAGTGATCCTCCTGCCTCAGCCTCCCAAGTGTTGGGATTACAGGCCTGTGCCACCACGCCCGGCTTCTACTCTTTGCCAGTTGTCAAACTGCAACAAGCGCCACAGCAGTGCCATCTTCCTGTCTTGAGTCTCTGCCCTGTACCATATGAGAAGCCTGTGGCTGAGCTGGTTTTGCTTACTCATGGGCAGCCACTTCTGTGACGAAATGCCATGGCTATAGATAATCTTCCATCCAGTTCTTCTGCATTCACTCATTCCTTTATCCTTACAAACTTCTATACCTAGGCATGATGGGAAAGAAAACAAGATATGTCCCCAAGCCCTGGCCCTTCCTTTGAGGACCATGACCCCCACCCCCAACCTCCAGGAGGCTAGCGCAGCCATTCATACAAATGCTGGTGATTCAGAACGGACTGTTCTGAGGCTACCTGAAGGTACCAGCAAGGGGATCAGAGGGACTTTGTGATGGATGAGCTGCAGAAGCTGTTAGGGAGAAAGAGCCTTTGATCCGAGGCTTGGAAGATGGAGCAGAACTCCCGGAGGCAGAGGAAGTCTGTCTCTAGTCAAGGGAAGCAGCAGGGCCCAGGGAAGGAACATGCACAGTGTCCCGAGGCAGCAGGGAGATCGCCCGTTGACCCAGAATGTGAATTGCAGCAGTTGTGTGATCTTTGGGAGGCTGTGGAGGGTTTGGGGGATGGGAGCCCTGTGAACACCACAACATCAGATGCTAGAACTGGAGAGGTGGCCCTTGCTCAGGGCCAGCGCCATGGGAGGTGGCACGAGAATTAAGCATTGTCTGTCTACAAGTTCATGACACTTCTAGAGCCACCCCCCACCCCTGCCCCCGGGGAATGTCCTGGGTAAGCAAGAAGATGGAGTTTTCCAACCGCAGCCTTCTGGGTAGAGAAAGCCTTTCAAGGGCTCCAGAGTTGGCAGGCGGGAGAGATCGCATAAACTCAGAGTAAACTCAGCAGCCCTTCTTCCTGGCCCACACTCGCTGGTAGTCCCTTTTCAGAAAGAGCCTTTGTCCCCTCCAGGTGAGTGAACACCAGAGGTCCTCAGTGTCACACGCCAGCCAGACCCAGAATATCCCAGCAACACCAGGGAGCTGTGGCACAGGGCTGGGCCCCGGGGCTTGGTTCTGACTCAGGTATCTGAGGCAGAACCGCCTACTGAGTCATTTGCAGGGGCTGTGGTTCCTGGGAGGTTTCCCAACCACTAACCCACCCTGACGAGAGGTGGGTAGCAGGCTGGTTCTGAGGGAGCCGCCCTGCCACTGTGTCGTCGCTCCGGGCAAACTCAAGTTGCCTGTCTCTCGCTGCTCATGGGAATTGTTGCCTTGCTCGGCGTGGAGAAACAGTGCTAGGCAGGGGCGCAACGACGGATGAAAGACGTTCACATATCTGTTAGTTATTTGATCTCAAAGAGGCTTCCGTTTTCCTACTTAGGAATCTGTACCCATCGACTGGGAATGAATGGTGGACATCCAAAGGCTAAACCCATAGTTCCTGATGGTGGTATCCATAGTTCCTAATGGTTTGCCCTTGGGAAGATCAAGAGTGGCCCATCCCTGATCTCAGCTGAGCCAGAGTTTACAAGAGTCTGCCCTCCTGTGCCTCGCACTTGCCTGAGGGTCCCGGGTGATATGACCCCCAGCCCACATCTGCTTCCAGCAGCTTTGTTTCTCATCCCTTTGTCTCCTTCCTCCCGGGCAGTTCTACCTTCTCAAGCCTCTTGACCGTCTCACTGTCCATCATGTTGGAAATGACAAATGTCCTGCCATGTGTCTAACCAGAAATGCCACAGTTTTCAGCATGAATTCAAAAACACTGGTACTGCTGTGGTGTTCCAAATAGAAGTTGCATCGCCCCCTTGTACAGTTGGAGCTTTGGTTTTTTGGAAAAATGCCTTTTGAGTTCATGTTTCTAGAGATCATATTGAAAATTCTGGATTGGAGCAAGACCCATTGCTAAGCTCGAGGCCCTTGCTTCCCATAGGTGTGGAGCTGGTGTTGAGTGGGAGGACCAAGCCAACACAGTGGCATGGCATGGGATGGCATAGCATGGCATGGCAAGGCTCCCGAATGCTGAGTTGATTTTGAGCCCATGCATATTTAGCTGGAGAACTCGGGTTTCTGTGCTGTCACAATCGTAAGGCAGAAGAACTTGCAGAGAAAACCCAGACCTTTGCCAGGGAAGGTCCCCTGTCCTGTGTGGTTATGAGGTCCTCTTAGAGGTCGGCCACCACTGCGGAGCTCGCTGCTTGCAAGCAGAGTTCCTTTTCCCCACACAAGATGAGACAGAAGGTCTCAGCCCCAGGCACACAGTTGAAACACCAGGCCCTGGAAGAGAAGACAGGAGGAATCTGACGTCGGAGACTTGAGGGGCAGCGGGAGGCAGGGAAGACTGACGGTGCTATAGCCCAGGCAGCCGGAGCCCGGCCTCTCCCAAGCTCTTCCTCCTGTATCTAGGAACTGGGGTTGTGCTTCCCTGCAGAGCCAGAGGCCTGAGTGGGGATAAGAGCTCAGGCTGGGGGTCCAATGGGTGCCCCTTTCTGTCTGGGGAAGGGACACCATGCGAGCCCACCTGCCAGGGCCACCTCCTGCCTCCCACTCACCTGGGCCTGTCCGACCCCAGTCATAGACCTGGAAGCCTTTCTGTATACTCCCAGGTGGGACTCCCTCACGGATGAAAAGCTCCTCCTCACATTCTTGACTGCTCGTTTATTCTGCGCCAGGGATCTTTCTCCTGGCTCTTCGAAATAGATGCCTAAAATTCAAGGATGGACAAAAACACATGGGGAATGTTCAGTGAAATCTATTACAGCAGAAGCCAACTCATCCTTCACCCCCCGAAGGAGCCCCTCTCATCCTGCACGTGCTTAGCCATCTTTCTTGCTACTTTCTGACACAGTTCTGCAAGTCCTCTTTTGTGTCTGTACTAAGGGTGATTTTTAAAAAAAAAAATGCATGGTGAATGCTGCTGTCCACTGCCAACCCACAGAATGACAGGTCCGTGGAACATCGCCGTGTGTCCTCACCTGCTATATTCAGTGAATGTGGCTCTTATACTGGGAAGGAAGAGGCCAGGGACCAGGTTTTAAGTGAGTGAGGCTTTGTCTTCTCCTCGAAGATGTCTGAGCTCTCCGCCTAGAAAGCTCAGAGGTGATTGCACCCCTCCGGGCCATCCCTTGTATTGCCCTTTAGAATGCCGGTAGGAGGCTCTGCCTTCCTCCTCCTAGTCCAAAACCCTCACTAGGGTGTGTCCCAGGGGCTCGTTTTGTTTATTAGCTGGCAAAAGTGGGAAGTGGAAGGGGACTGGTATCTCAGTCTCCTGTGCATGGTACGTTTTTACTTTGCTCATGCCGGGCAAAAATGACAGAGTGACAGGATTAGTTATACAGAGCTGTGCCATTTGACGTGGTAACCACTAGCCACGTGGCCACCTCATGTTCCCACCCACACTTCAGGAACCACAAGTGTGGTTCTCACGTGGCCACACTTGAAGTACTCAAGCGCCGTGGGTGACTGCTGGCTGTCAGATTGGGTGGCAGTGCCAGGCAGCCTGTCATCGTGGGCACAGAGCATTTCCAGTGGATCTGCAGCAGGTGTGGGGCCTGGGGAGTGGGTCTCAAAGCCCATACATCTGCAAGCAAGGGATCTGGTAACCTTGGTAGCAATACCTCTGTGCACCAGCTCAGAACCTCTGAGGGGTGGGGAGCCCTGGAAATCTCCTGAGTGCTCCCCAGTGGCTGGCACTCAACGTTCAAGTTTCAGAATTCGGTGCTCCCAGGGAAGCCCAAGTTGGAGAGCAAAGCAGAGATTCTGAAGGGACCTGGATGCCTTGTGGCCCTCACTACTCCAGCATGAAATTTCCCAGTCCAGAGTTTCCAAGAAAATGTTACCGGAACGTCCACCCTGGAATTCAAGGCCACCAGCTCTGTGATGTCCGACTGCTGCTCCCCTGGTAGGAAAATCCCGGAGAGAGAGAGAAAGGCTGGCCCGTACCTCTCCCACTTTCCTTTCACAATAACAGGAGGATGGAAGGAACCCCATGCTGCTTCCTTCAAACAGATTTGAATCACAAGCACTTTCACTGGAAAATAGATTTATCTTGTGCTGCCTTCGTCCGGACAGAGGAGCTGGTGAGGAATGCCAGGCTCTGTAGCTTGTCAGATCATCACACCTCCGAGGATTCCTAGGGAGGATAAATTGGGGAGGGGTGCATGGTGGGAGGAGGAAGGACCCGGCCAGGAATAAATCTTCACACACCAGCCCGGCCTGTGAATGAGTGTGTGCGTGGCAAGGCGCGGCCCCCTGACACTGGATGATGAATTACGCTCTTCGCTGACACCTTCATTGGGTTATTTATGGCTCGTTAATTGAACCGAGAAGGGGCCTTGTAGACCCGGCAGGGGCACCACACAATGCTTTTCCAGTGGACCCAGCTCTTGGAGAAGACAAAGGCGGGAAGGAGGAGGGGGGACACATGGGGCCCTCTTGACGGGAGGGGCCCTTCACCCAGTAATTTACACATTCAAGCAAAGCCCTGGAGATGCAGGCTGAGCTCCGTGGGCATGGCCAGCATGCGCCTCGCACCCCGGCCTCTGCACCGTCTAGCACCTTGGCCAGCATCCTGGGCTCAGCATGCTGGGCCCAGTGGCCAGCCTTGCATGACTTTTGGCATGCCCAGAAAATGAATATGGCACCCTGGGCACCATCCAGCGGGCCTGGGGCACAGTCCTAGCTCTTCTGAGAACCTGCTGTAGAACTCCAAGGAGACCACAGAATCTCTCAAAGCTCGTCTTCCTTGTAACATGCCGGAGTTGGACTGGATGACCTCCAGGCCGTTTTCATTTCTTAACATGCCTGAGAAAAATAAAGAGCAGTTGTGTTTCCCTGCCCGTCGCTTTAGTTTAACACTTCCATTTCTGGATATCATGGAGGTGTTCGCTTGGCAAGCAGTATTCTCCAAGCTCCAGCTGGGCACCAGCTTCCGGGACACACAGGCGCACTTGGTGTGCGTGATCTGTGTTGGTGTCTGTAAACTTGTGGTTGAGAACTTGGGTTGTGTTTCCAGAAGCCGATTAATCTGCTGGGCTTCAGGATTAAGCTATTCCTTCAGTGAAGCTCTTCCTGGACAGCCCTCAGAGCCTGATCAGTGACGGGAAGGGAATATGTAGTGCTGATTCTGCTGTTGTATGAGGAAGGCTGCTTCTTCAGAGTGCCATCCTGGGCCATGGACACATTGCAGAGGGGCAGGGTTTCTCCCCACCTGTCCCAGCCTTCTGGAAAATTCTGTCCTGTGGGAAGAACTCGTGCATAAATAAAGCAAGAGTGGCACAGCCCCATTCATATATGCATCCAGTGCTCCATTGTTTTGGTTCTACAGAATTTTACTGAGTTTTTATTCTCAATTTTGAGGCAAAAGCTGTGTCCACAAGATGAACAATGCCCAACCAAAGAATTCAAGAAAGCACTGTCCATTGACTGTGGGAGGGGCAGGCGATAAGTCCTTGCTGCTTCTGCGTTATTTTTGCACTGGACAGAGAAGATGCGGGACCCGTACAAATACAGTGACCCATTGAGCGGTGAGCAAGAACTGCCGGGCTCGCAGCATTCTGAATGAGGAGAAATCCTCACAGGGATGCTGTCCAGCTCACGCTTCTAATGGGGGAACAGAGGCCCAGATGGCCAAAGCGGCCTGTCAGTTGGTCGCTCCCTGTATCTCGTGTGAGGCTCTTCTGAGCTGAGAAGCTTCCCTGGGAGAGGCCTCCCTGGGGATGGCCTGGCTTCCCTCGCAGGAGGCAGCTGGTCCTCAGCAGTGGCCAGAGCCCATGACAGGGCAGCGAAGACAGTGTGTGGTTGGCTTTGGGATTGGGGGGACATGAGGGAGACAGAACTCTGTGGCTTTTCATGGTGGGTGAAGCTTGATACCTCTCAGCTGGCTCGCTGGTCCATCTCCTTCAGATATTTATGCGGGAACAGTAGGAACATTCGCTTGGAAGCCAATCTCATTTAGAGAAGACAGACTGGGTGACGGTGACATGGTCTGACCTGGGAGACGTCTTGACCTGAGGCACTGCTGAGCGTCAGAACGTGACGTTGGCAGGCCATCGTGTCATCATAGACACGGCGGTGTTGGGTACAGAGGGGCTCTCACAGATGCCAGGTGCTTTTGAACCCTTGCACATGGTGACCTGTCACCCCCCACAGGGGCTCCTCCTCACAAAGCTACATCATCAGTTGCCGAGCGCTCCCAGCACATCGCCTGGCTGCTTCTGGCTGTGGGCCTCCCCAGGTCTGAGTGCCTTAAGAATTAGCTTCATTGCGTACCTGTGCTTTCGTAACTACTGAGGACTTCGAAGATGGAAAGGTCGAATGACGCATCAGTGGCCCTGAACTAGTGCGAGAGAGCTGGGGCCAGAAAGCAGCCTTTCTAGCTCTGTGTGTTGCGTTCTATCCCAGGCCTACAATGGATCAGCTGGGCTCTGTGTGTTGTTTCCTGTGGTAGGAGCTCCAGTGGCATAATCGGTTAGCATGTGGTATTCATACTGCTTCCTGTGCACTGTCAGCCAAGGCAGGCAGCAGGGGAACGGGACTTCTGCCTGGGGATCTGAAGATGGAAGTGAAAGAAACCTGTGCCTTATCATTTGTTTTCCCCACAAAACAGTCTTTCCATTGTGTTTTAAGCTTTTCTTTAAGAAAAGAAAAATGCAGTTCCTCGCCCCATCTATGAGTACTTCATAGGCCTAAGACAAAATTACACACATTATGCTCATTAGAATGCAATGGGATCCAATTTATGCTCTGTTAGAAAAAAAAAAAAAAACAGAATTTTATTAGTGGGTCCAAGTATGATTATGGGCATGTAGAAGTATGTTCAGTAAGAAATATATACCCGAGTGTAGAAGTCTCTCCTATTTAAAAGAATTACAGCATGAGATAACTCTAGCTACTTTCTTTGATTAATGTTTTAGACACATAATATGAACCTATTTTGGGGGCAGTGGCACCAAAAGAAAGCTTTCTAAGAAAGACATTGCACCCAGCTCTGTGTCTCATTGATGGCCAGTGACAAAGGGCGGTACCTGTGCCTTGAGCCCAAGACCAGGCCATCCGCTCATTCTTGCAGGAGCTGATGAGCATCAAAGCTGAAGGCCAGGAGCCATCATGGAATAGGGTCTCCTGCTGGGTGTGTACACGCTGCCCTGACAGCCGGTCCTCATGGAAGGTTGAGGAACTAGGGCCTGGGGTCTGTTGACTCACACCCGGGTGAGTTAGAAGGGAGGGTGTGGCACCCCTGGGATTCAGGGTGGGGATCCCAGTGCTCAGAAGGCCCCGGGGCACCAGCAGAATAAGCCCACCGAGGTGCAGTGCTCTGAAGAGCATCAGTCCTTTATTGAGCCTTTTAGCCGCTCAACTCAAGTGGGCAGCGCGCCGTGAGTGGAGTGGTCAGTGAGATAAACATGTTGTGGGATCACATACCCTGGGATGAGAGGAGGAGGGGACCCTGGAAACCACCAGAAGCCCTTGGCGGTCGGGGCCAGACGTCTCCCAGCATGTGTTCGCTGTGGCTCGTGTGTTTCTGGGTGCCATGCAGAAGTGGGCAGGAGGCACGTGGCTGCTGTCCACTGTACCCTGCTGAGATCTGGATGGTGTGTTTCTCTGAAGTCATTAGTACACACACACACTCACACACACACACACACATGCACGCAGCACCTAGTCCACCTTCCTGCCATCACCCCTTACCCAGCTCCTGCCCTCCATCATGAAATGGTGAGAGCTGTGCTCCTATGCGTGTCCTCAGCCTTGGGACACAGATCTGCTGCCCTTCGCTAGGCAGACCTGGCGCCCACAGTGACAGCAACCATCCAGGGTCCTAGGTAATTGCAGATGGGTGCCTGGGAGAGGGAAGCTGGGGAAGCCACAGAGTGTGGCATAGTGGGTGGCCGGAGTATGGGCCGTCCCACCCTGCTTTTTTTTTTGCCTGCGGTTTGTAAGAGATCAAACGACTTGGAAAACATAGCTTGTTTGTGATTTCAATGGCCTTGCCTGCAAGCGGGATGTAAAGAGATTTATGAGCTGATGGGTGACGCAGGAGCAGGAAAGCGGCGGAGGCCAGGTAGTCTGTGATGAGAGCCAGCGCTTGCATTTCTTAGCAGACTTTAGCGTTAGTGGTCTTGTAGGTTCCCTGCAGCACTGAGCAGATGGCACAGAAGTTTCCCGTATACCTAGCTCCTCCCATTGTGGTGCATCACCAAAGCGGTGTGCTTGCTATCGTCAAGGAACCTACAGTCACCGTCAAGTCCCCCCTGAATCCATAATTCACACCAGGGCTCCCTCCTGGGATGGCACGCGACAGAAGTTTGGGCAACCTTAAGCGCCCACCCTGATAACGTCACCCAGAGTGGTTTCACAGCCCTGAAAATCCTCCTCACCCTACTGATCTCTCCTACTCCCTGTCTCCTACCCCTGCTGGCCTTTTGTCTTTTAAAAAGTTGTTTCTCAGGTGTGAATCTTGGAAGTATGAATGTACCGTGCAGTGCCTGGGGAAGCAGATGTAGCCCAAGCCCAGTAGGCTGTAGCTGGACAATCACTAAAGCTGGGTCATGGCTCGCAAGCTGCCTGTTTTCCTAGTTCATTGGGTTTTCTGTGTGTTCAATGTTCCCATGAAAAGTTTTAAAACTTTGAGGAGTGAGTGGCTCTCAGTTGAGCACCTGCCCATTATCTGGTGCAAAGCTGGACTTTTTCTATACTGCATTTTCTGAGCTCCTCCCTCTAGGGTTCTAGTGCACGAGTTTCTCGAGTGAGAAGACTTAGTACAAAGTGAAAGCGAGTTCGAGGAGTCACTCCGAGCCCCAGAGATGGCAAGTGAACTCTTATACATGTGTCACTCAAGAGTGACAGAATGTACTGGAATGCACACAAGTCCTATTTGTGCAGCCCGGTGAGGTTTTTTTCCTGTGGATTTATCACATCACCTATGCCAACATCAGGAGATGGCACAGGTCTGGCACAGAGCCACCACACGACCAGACCTGCCAGTTGGCACCCCTCAGAGGTGACAGTGTCTTCCCTTGCAGTGCCCCATATGAGCTCTGTGGGCATCTAGAATTCATTCACCTAGAATCTCGCAGTGGGCATTTGCCTCTGGATGGCTACTTTTGCCTGGCAGAGTGCATATGAAACCTTTCTGTATTTCTGCCTCCAATAGATGTCTCTCTTGCTAGGCTATGGGGTTGTCCTTTGATAGACACACTACAAATTGCTGTATAGTCTCGGGCCATAAACGCATGTTAGACATTACCCACTCTGTGGATCCGAAAGGGGATTGCAACTTTAAGCCTAGTGGAAGTGGTGAATCTGTGAGCCTTTTTGGTGAATGCTATGAGGATCCAGCCTGAGGCCTTTGAACGGACCTACATTCCCCCAGCTTTCACTTATTATTGGTTGTTTATTTTTGTTGTTAAGTTGTCCAGGCCAACTCAAAGTGATAATTCTCCTTTGTCAGCCTCACAGAGTGTTGGCATTACTGGAAATTCTTTTGTGTTTCCTCGGAAAGGCCTAAGTGGTGTTCCTGATGGATGTATCGCTAGTTGTGAAATTACAGAGGTTTGAGCTGGGCATGCACGCGCCAAGAGCTTGGGTGCTCCTTTTCTCTGTCGTATCACCCATGTATTGATCAAAAGTAGATTTAAGAAATTAACTGCTCTATGTGGCTAATTCCAGGCGAGTGACATAGGCTCCCAGAACCCTCTGGGGTACAAGCAAGATGGTGATTTGGGCCAGCATGTGGCACTCCAGGGTGGCCAATGCCATCCCACAGCCCAGCCTTTCCAGGGTTCCTCAGTCTTCCTAGAAATAAGCGCAAGGCAAGAAAAGCCCCCACTTGGCAGAGCCCCACCTCTCTGGCTTTACCCAGTTAGTGTCTCTCAGGGCATCCAAAATCATACAGCACAGAGGCACAAAAATAAACTTGTCCAAACCGTTAGCCAAAGAACAAAGTTTTCTCCTAAAAATCTCCAGTGTGGTCCATCTTGACATCTGTCTGCTTGAGGACTTCTCAGTATTACATCAAAGGAGTCACTGCAGTTCTGTCCTTAAGGGGAGGGAGCTTTGCAGCAGGCTGCCTTAACTGTGGGCCCCAGGACTGGGCTTTTGCCCTTAGCAAGCTGGGGACCCTTCATCCTTCGCCTTGGCTCCCTCCACTCTGTACCTTTTGAGACCCCAGTTAGGATGCTATTAGAACTCAGAGACCATAGACCAGCGCTGCTGACTCTTCTAGAAAAGTCAGTGATACACACAGCCTGCTGCAGCGCGTGTCCCTCAGGTGCGCCAGCACGCCACGGCCTGAAAAAGATCTGAAATGCGCAGCCTACCAGGGACAGTTCCAGGTGACAAGGATTGGCTGAGGACTGGGGGGACAATGAAAGGGGGAAAAAATGTGGGCTTCAAGTGCCAGGAGGTCTGGGCTTACCTCTTATGTCTCATTATTTGGCCTGGAAACTGACTTCATTCTGACCCTCTGCCTCCTTCTCCATAAGACTAAGAGTGATGAAATGAACCTTTGAGCAATACTAGAAAAAAAAAAAAAAAAAAAAACTAGAAAGATAGTAGAGATGGGTAATGAAGTGGGGGGGGGGGGTGAGCCGGGTACACACTGTGGCTTTCCGGGAAATATCCCTTGCCTTTCTCATCTGTTTATGAAGCGTGCTCCAAGCTGGTATAGTTCTGTTCCGAGTCGCACAGCTCGAAGCCCTTAGAAGCACTTGTTCCTCCCTTTGTATCTTCTGGGTTTGGCCTTTGTGTGCTGGATGGTCACCCACTTAGTCTGACACGGGGACATCAGGACGCTGGCCTCGGTGGCCTATCTCTTTTTGCTAAGCATGACCCCTCCCCACTTCCACGCCATCCCTGGGGAGCTTGGGAGGCAGCATAGTACCTCTGGACGCTTCTGCAAATTCTTGTGTGTGTGTGTGTGTGTGTGTGTGTGTGTGTGTGTGTGTGTCTTTTTGAGACAGGGTCTCACTATGCAGTTCAGGCTGGCCTTCAGCTCACTTTTGTAGCCCAGGCTGGTCTCGAACTCGCACCGATCCTCCTGCCTCAACCTCCCAAGTGCTGGGATTACAGGCGTGCGCCACCACGCCCGGCCTCTTGTGCAATTTCTTTACCATCTTCTTTCACGCATGACCGATCCCCAAGGTTATGATTCTCACTGCACATTTTTTTGTTTATTGGGTAGTTGATAGCTTTTCCTCCCTGTAGAAATTTCATACTAAACACACAGCTACTAAAGGTCAAAACTACTTTTTTTTTGTTATTTTGTAAATTAAAAGCAGGCACTCTGCAAAGGGGAACAACAGAACACCAGTGAAAACTTTCTGGGAGGAGACGCACTCAGCCTTCTAGCACAGAGGCGAGGGTCAGCGTGGCCTTCAAAGTTGGCCTTACCTTTCTGCAGGACTTAGCAGGTCAGCAGGACCAGAAGTGCTGCTCCCGAGCAGACTTCATCATGGGGGTCTTTATACAGGGACATTAAATGACCAAACCATTGACAATTTTTAAAAATCTGTGCGTTCTCAGGTCAGCCTTTATGACCGAAGCAAAGGCTGCCTCGTATCTTAGAGCGGCTGGCACATCAACTGCGCTCCCTCCAGAAGGAACGGCACTTGGAAGCGAGTCACTCAGAGGTGCCCCACACCCACTCAGGGGTGGCTCCGCCGCTTAGGTGCTGTGCGCTTTGCATCCCTGTGCATCCCTCTGGGCCCGGGGTCTCTTCTTGGTTAAACAAGGGCCCCCTGCCATTCTGAGAGCCCCCAGCTCCTATACTGGACACGTCCTGTTGTGTGGTCTCCTCTACCCCATGCAGGGTGAAATCCTCAAAGCAGGACAGCACACCGACAGGACCATGAGAAAGGCGCAGGTCACCATCACCAAGAAAATAAGTCTTGAGACCAGCTGCGGGGGTGGGGCTGGGGCGAGGCTGGTGTGTGTAACAGGAGCCGCGTGTGTCCTCACGGCCCCTGTGGCCTACGGGGTTCCCCTCTCCTCCAGCAAGGGCCAGGAGCTCTCGCCGTCTCTCTGCCCCATCGCTCCAGCCCAGGCTCGCCAGGCTGCTCTAATGTCTGCTCAGCAAATTCATAATCCCTGACTCTGCCAGGGCTTGGCAGCTGTGGAGACCTGCCAGGTACCCCTCAGGGGCTGCAGCCCTTTGCTAACGCGCGCGCGCAGCTCTTGCTGTCCCCTCCCTGTCACCAGGGCACCCAGACATGCTCAGAAACAGGACAGACCTGCACGGCATCATCTCCACCTGCCAGGAGAATAAAAACACATCCCTGATACCTCCAGGGTACCTGCTTTCCATCCAGTGGGGATGAGAGGTAAAGTCCCTTACATAACCACCTTTTCTTCAAAGACCACAACTAATCATGTTATTAGTGGGTAATTCCAAGGTAGCTGGATCTTGGCGCTCATGCAGCCCAAGTGCCTAGTTTCCACATGGCCTTCTGCGCATTATTATCATGAAATTATGCAACTGCAAATTATCCTGCCATGAAGGAAATGTAAATAAACAGGTACCTACCCCACCACAGTGTATCCGAGTGGCATGGCTCATTAATTAGTAACCACTGAGAGGCCACCACTGGGCTACCACACCAACAGGGGTGAGCTCAGGACCTTGAGCTTGCCAGGCAGACACTTGTGCCACTCAGCTATCCCCAAGTTTCTATTAAAGGGAGAAGAAGGTAAGGCTAACCAGGTAGCTCAGCATATTAAACTGCCTGCTTAGGCAGACATGAGGATCAGGGTTCTATCCCAGGCTTGCCCGGCCGGCCCCAGCCCTGGGGCATGCTGAGCTGTTGATGAGACTGGGTGTGGTGGCACGTGCCTGTGATCCCAGCTCTTCTGAGGCTGAAAATGGGAGAATCCATCCAAGTCTCATCTGTGTAGTAAGACCCTGTATGAAACACATTTTTTTTAAAAAAAGATTTAAAAGAGAGGTGAGTGAACTTGAATCAGGTTGTGGCGTCCCGGATACTATGTGTTTGGTAATTGTTTCCCTTTTCTCTTGATCTTTATTTGGCTCTGGAAACTGAGCACACCCTAGAATGAAAGTACAACTCAGAGTGAAGCACGGGGACTGGAGCTTGAGCCCTGGTCCTGCCTGCAGCACCAGCGCTCTCCCAGGGTGCTTGGAGCCCATAAAGGAGTCCGGGCGTGGTGGCACAAGCCTGGAATCCCAGCACTGGGGAGGAGCCCTAGGGGCCCCAGCTGCATATGTGTGCATTTGGTACGGAGACCCTGTACCAAATACATAAATGAAAACAAAAGAACTCAGAGTGAAAGAGGGACAGTGCCCACCCACACACTAGCGGGGTGGCCATGCGCAGATCATCCCTCTGAGCCTGTTTCCCCCTCTTCAGAGTGGGGGTGCTGCAAGATGGTGGCCATGCGCACCCCTCAGGCTGGGCTCAAGGCTCAGCCACCGTGGCATTCACGGAGCCTGGTGGGGACAGAACAGGGTTACCTGTTGCTGGCTACCAGGGGCAGGAAGCCCAGCTCCACTGCCACACAGCTTCCCACTCCGAGTTCTGCTTCCTGTCCAGCCAGGGGTGAAATGCCGGCTAAGCGGAGGCGCCAGTGCCCTTTGCCACTGGAGGGTGGAAGCGTAAATCCAGCCCTCAACTTTTGCCACTTTCTGAGGAGAGATTATAAATCCATTCCCCACCAGAAGTGAGGCGGCACTTTGACTGCGTGAGGAAGGGACTGCTTCCATCCTCAGGGGAGACTGTCCTAAGCCTGGCCTGTCATCCACCGAGAGGCTGACGCACAGCACACAACCTGCAGGAAGGCAATGCGAGGGCGCTGGTCCAGCCACGGCAGCCCCCCACAGCCTGCCTTTACCTGGGTGCTTGCCGGAGGTGGGAGATTCCAAGAGGACATGGAGCAAAGACTGGTGGCAGTGTCATGTCCAGCCCCAAGAATCTTCTAGAATGACCAGGCTAAGAAAGCCCACCTTCCTTAGGACAGAAGACTAAGGCTGCCCCTCTGCTGGCCTCCTGATGGGGGCGAGAGCTGCACCTTGACGGACAGAAGGGTGCTTTTCACAATGATAGATTTGTATTCCGAAGTGCCCCTAAACTTGTAACCATAGTAACAAACAAAGCTATTACATAAAATGGCTTTGCCATCTGAAAGCAATAATTATATTAACCAGATGGAAGGAAAAGGAGAAGGAAGTCTGATCGATGTGGAAGGCACCGGTAAATTGGATTGAAAATGCATGACATTTTCCTAAATTACAGGCATCTGGGGGAGGGGCCGGAGCTCAAGGACGCAACGGGGTGAAGTTGAGGCCGGGCACCACCAGGTGGCAGTGTGCAGAAGTCGTCAGGCGGCGGCGCCTCGGGAGGGACTCTGGACTCCTGAAGCCGGTCTAATACTTGTTCAGCGCTTGATGTGAAAGCCCTGCTTCCTCCTCCTGCGGATTCTCGTTGGGGGAATTTCCCTGTCAACACTAACAACGTAGAACTGGCCACATTAGATTTTATTAAAGAGGATGTTGGTTGGGAAATACTCTCCTTGCCATGAGCGGTGTGTGCTAAGCGAAACATCCCCTGGATCTGATTAAACCTTGGGTGTAGAATGCAGACCTGCATGCAGGGTGCAGCCAACGCCTGAGTTTCCACCCACATTTCTTCCTCCGAGAGGTTTCTTGGATAGCTCAGCTGCTGCGCACACAGTGTTTGGAGTCCTGTGTCGTACCCAGCCTGAGGCCCGGGACATCCGAAACTTCTCTGGGGGCTCCTAATGGTGTCTGCACGAGTTGGATGAGAGGACGCTATTTATTAAGATGGAGCTGTTATGAATTATCCAGTTGGCATATTTGGCAGCCGTGGGAGCTGAGGAATGCAGTGGTTTTTGTCTTTTAGTCTAGTGGGTAGAGCTCTGTTTTTATTCTAGCTCAAAAATATCAGCTAAATAGCATGGAAAGTGACATCTTGACATCCCAGGCTGTTGGTACCTTGGAGGTGCCATGAGGTGAGATCAAAAAACGGAGTGAGTGGTTAAATTTAGAAAATTTGTTACAGCAAAAGACACACCGCTATCAGTCTCCCTCTGGAGGCTCCACCTCCTTCCCACACACTTAACCCACCCTTCTTGGGACTTTCTGAGGCGGCGACAGCAGTCTCCTCTGCGAATGTCATTAGTTATGCCGTCCCAGATGAAGCCATACAAGCCTCGTGCCTTTCACCATCGTGTTGGCTTTGGGCAACAGCTAGAAGTTGCACGGCACTGGAGGATGAGAATAGTGTCTTTCTGAGCCTGCCTCTCCCCTGCCTGGCACACGGCAGCAGCACTTAGTGCGTTTGTGGTCACACCTCATAAAGACACTCGAGAGAGGGAACTCCCAGAACAGCTTCATGAAGCACACAGCAGCAGGGGGCGTACAGGTGCATGGGTTGTAGGGGCGTTGAGGGAGATGGCTGGCGCTGTGCCTTTTATTGTTAGAAGTTTTTAGGGTGTCAGCGTCCACCACACCATGTTGTGTAGCAGGACCCTGCCCTCGTTTGCAGGGAGCTATGACCCTCGGGAACTGAACTTCCTGTCTCCTTACGGGTAGAGAGCTACTCCTTTCTGAGCCCGGAGAATTACACAATGCAGAGGCACCGCACCACATCTGTGGGAGTCTGAATATCTACTAGATCTTGTATAATGTTACCCCTCAGCGAAAGGGCGCATACATACGGGGACAGCCCCGGGAAAAATGTAAAGTAGGTGAGACTACCTTTTCTCCTTGGGACTCCTCCTCCCTGCCCCGTCAGAGCCTCACCCCGAGCCTTGCGAACCTCTCCTTCCTTCCTTCCTTCCTTCCTTCCGCTCTGTTTTAGTCCAAACATTCAATAAAACCATGGCTTCATCAGAGGGAAGCTCCCCTCCCCCGGCACTACTGCATAGATCTCCCCTTCCATACAGCACTAGGGATGGAGCCCAGGCTCTCCCACGGGAAAGCCCTGGCCCGGACCTACATCCCAGCCCTGCACGGGCCTTTCCTAGTGGACCTGCAGGCAGGCGGACTCATCCGCCATGGTGGGCGGAGGATGTGGGGGAGCCGCACTCATCTCCACGGTGGAGAACGAGAGGTGGACCAGGGAAGAAAACATGGCCTGCTGTTTGAGCTCCTGGTACCCTGGACCGAAAGAAAGACAAGCAGAAAAGCAGTTCCCAAGCGAGAGCCCAGAGGAGGGCGCCCTCTTGGGCCTGGCCACACAGCTGGAAGCAGCAGGAGGGACTGGAGCTCTCCCCTGTGTGGGAGCTGGACTCCCACTTTGTGCCTCCATCAGCTCTGCTTCCTGGATCCAAAGTCGCCTCGCTTCCAGGTCCCATAGAGGAGCCGCCAGCCACGTGGGCTCGTTAAATTTAATCTGAATTAATTAAGATTATATAAAATTAAAATGTCAGCTCTTCAGTCACACTAACCTCCTTCCCAGCACTCCGCAAACTCCTGGGTGGGACAGACCCGGTCCAGGGCTTGCACCCTACACGAAGTGCTGTGCTTAGTGACAGTATGCCAAATCCTCCCGCCTTACAGATGAGAGACTCAGCCCATGGAGGAAGCTTAATCCGTGGAAGGACTCCCACCCCACAGAGCCTCCTCCCCACCCCCGTGAGGGGAGGCGGGCGCCAGAGCCCCCGACCATGGCCTCCCGCATCTGCACTCCAGGCTGACCCGCCGCCCCAAATCCCTCTCCAGCACCCCGTGAAGAAAGGCACAGCCAGCAGGGAGGCTGTGTTGTCCACACCGGGCAGCGTGGGCAGACCCTGGGGAGAGGCCGGATGTGCCAGTTCTGGAAGGCTTCCCACTGTAGCGAAGGCTGAGCTACTAGCATTTGCCCATAGCAGGGAGACGTCCCTGTGCAGCAGCCGGTTCCGGCTGGGGTGTCCCACAGCTCGGCACTACCCGCAGGGGCTGGAACTACTTCCGGTGCGGGCGTGGGCTACATAGCAAGGGACGGGGACACCAGAGTGACGCCAGGCCTGGCAGGGGTGAAGAGCGCCCAGTGTTTTCAGACCAGACTGAGGCAGCCGGGCCCTCAGGTGTGCAGGCTGCTTCTGGCCCACACCTGCGAGAGCAGTTACAGGAATGGCTGCCAGAGTCTTGTCCCTGCCTTGCAAGGATCCACAGGAACGCTGGGCCCAGGAAGGAGCTGCCCTTCCGGAGTCCAGCAGCTCTCTACTTAAATTCTGCTTGGCCACTCTGTAGTCAGGTGATCTGAGGGGGGTGACTTGTGGCCTCTCTGGCACCCCCCCCCCCCCCCGCGTGCATCTGTTAAAAGCAACCACAGTGAACACCTGGCTTTGTTTTGAGAACTGGAATGAGAGCTGGAGATGTTTGGCCATTCAGGGCAAAGGCCAAAGAAATGTTGGTTCCTTTCCTTCCCTTACACTCAGGCGTCTTCCAATGGCTCCCAGCTCCAGGGTCCTCAGGCTTTTCTGAGATCCCTGAGGGGAAAGAGTTGCCTGAAATACCAGAGATCTGGAGTCCTCACCGCTTCCACTTCTGGCAGGGTGAAACTCTCAGGCCTTCCTTGGTTCCATGGATTTGCCTTTCGCTTATTGGTATCCACAGATTGCTTCCTAGCTGGATGAAATGCCCAGTGGAAAATGCATTCTAGGACTTGTGTGGTTTCAGAGCACAAAACACGTGCACTCACACACACACACACACACACACACACACACACACGTGCGCGCACACACACACACACACGAAGTCAGCGAGTCTATAAAACAGTCACTGACGTCACAAATACCCGACCAGCATTGCTATGGATCGGGTTCTGTGTTGAATTTTGGGATACAACAGTGGATGCGATAGACAGAACTAAAGCTGCAAAGGCAATTCCAGCACCCCCAATGGGGAAGCGCGCCTTGGTATTATTTCTCGCCGCGGTTACAGGTCCAACGGTAGAGGTCTGTGAGGAGCTGAGTTAGTGCAGGAGTTCTCTTGCGCCAGGACCCTGCACCTCCTGGCCACCTCACACCCCTTCCCTGCAGCCTCCTCAGTGCTTCTGGGTAATGCACCAAATGGTCACACATGCTTCCTCAGTGGTGTCATTTTTCAGCATGATGCAGAAAGAACCTTGTGCCCTGAGTGTGAACACCCCGGCCCCCTGCAGTACCCCCTGTGTGCCACACTCGTCGCCTAGCAGCCTAAGCTCCATGAGAGGGAAGGAGAGGAAGGGAACAGTGGTCCATGGCTTTAGCTCTCAGAACTCTGGATGGAAAGACAGTAGAAGCAAGGCAGTTCTCCGAATAGAGGCCAGCATCATGTGGGGGCGCATATCTCTTCTGTCCAGGCCTCCTTTAATTGACTCTCTGGCAGTGACTTTGACCCTAACCAGAAAAGCTAGAGTGTTTAAGCCGGTTCAGCACCCAACCCGGTATTTGCAGGATGGCCAATCTTGACCCACCTCAGCAGCCTTTGTTCTAGTGTTTGCCTCAAAGCAGGGTCGCCTTTCTGCTGATGAAACAGAAAGACCAAAGTGAGGTGGGTCGTTGGGGACAAACAGCCAGGAAGGTGGAGGCATGTTGCGCCCACGGTGTCTGAGAGAGGCAGAAGGGACGAGGAGGCCTGGCAATTGATGGAGTGCCCGGATGTTGGCCAGTTTCCTTTGGGCTTTCCAGGGAGGAGAGGTGGGTGGAGGAGGCTGGGCTGGAGGGTGGGTCACATGCTTGCTCTACTGGCTCTGGAACCGGAGGCGTGACCAGGCGCGCTCAGTAACTTTCCAAGAGGCTGTGGGAGTGGCAGTGGACTTCCGCATCAGCAGCAAGGGTCTACCCTCGAGTTGGAGAACTGGATGGCTGAGCTCAGAGTTCACCCCCAGACTGTGGCACATAACTGTTCCGGAGCTGGGACTTGGAGGGACTCTGCAGAGGGTCGCCATCCTTCCCCACTGGGATGGTAACCCCAGTAGGCTGAGATCAGTAGAAATAAGCCTGACGGTGTGGGCAGGCAGCGTTACCTTTGCAAAGAATTTCTTCACGCTGAACTTGTTCTTGGTGCTAAACTATAGTGAGGGTTGCAGCACTCTATAAATTTGCTCAAGATCATCAAACTGTACACTTATAATGTGGGGATTTTGTGGTGTGTAAATTATGCCTCAGTAAAGCTGCACTAAAAAAAATGTTAAATCAAAAGTGTTAATAGATCTTCAGACCACTTCCCTGGAGCCCAGGGTTTTTGCAGGCATCACCACAAGCAGAATGATGGGCTGTTGGCAGGGTCCCTGGTACTGTACCCCGGCCCCTCCCCACCCTGTGACCTTCCTCCTGCCAGTGCCCTTCACTTCCTGGTATCCCTTTTGATCCCAGAAAGAACTGCTTAGTGCCTTACTTGCTCATTAGTGAATGAGTCCATTGTCTTGAATCGATTCTTTAATATATCCACCCTTTAAACCTGTCACTCATTGAAACCTGAAGGGAAGGGATCAGATAGAATGAAAGACAAGTGGTTTCCCCCTTGGAGCCTCGAAATCACAACAGGAAGGCATCTGTTGTCTGCCAGTAAAATAAACCAAGCCAATGTGAGGAAAGATTGGGTTGGTCTCAGGGGAGCAGAGGGCTGTGCTGCAGGACTGGTCCAGCTGTTCCACCCATCCACCCACCCTGCAAACATCCACCCACCATTCCATGTGCACATTCTTCTGCCCATCCACCCACCCATCCACCCATCCATCTATCCATCCACCCATCTATTCATCCACCCACCCACTGTTCTGTGCATTCATTCATCTGCCCATCCATCCATCTACCCATCCATCTGTCCATCTACCCATCCATCCATCCATCCACTCATCAGTGAACCAGACGCTTCCCCCAAGAAGAGCAGGGACTGCCAAGTATTGTTAAGTATAGGGATAAAAATTGCTGACAGTATAGGGATAAATGTCATTAGTACATCCCTTTCTTTTAGCCTTCGAAAGTGCTTTGTGAGAACCCTGGAAGCAGCAGTGTGATTCCTTGTTGAAAAGCCTAGACATGGAGCTCTGTTTGTCCATTCCCTGTTACTTGCTAGAATATCATTCACTCATCTTCCTGCTACCTTTCTGAGAATGATACTCCTGACGGTGCTTACCCTCCTACCTGAGGGAACAGTCCGGGACTGGAGGACCCATAGCTAAGAGTTCTGTCTGGGATTAATAGTCACATCTCCTGATGCAAACCTGGAAGCCAGCATTTCTTAAGATTCAGGGTTAGTTTCTGCTGTGGTACAGGAGCTCCAGCCACCATGCATCCACGCTGACATTTCAGATCCCTTCCAATTAGTCTCAAGGGTTCCTGTGGTGCATTCCTCTCAATACAACCCCAGAGCGTAATCGTTTGTTGGTAATAATCTCGCCCTGCTTAGCCTCATGGGCCGGACTCTGAGGCTGGACATCCCATGGACAAAAACACCATTTGCTTGTTATTGGCAGGTTGGGAGGGGTGGCTCCACACAGCTAGGAAACAGTCTTATTTTTCCTCTTTGTAACTCAATTGTGAAGCTGAAGGGCACGTCTAGATTTTTTCTGAAGGAAGCAGAGGGCTTTCAGGCTGAGAGGACTGGTTGATTTCCCATCACTTCTGTGGTGGAAGGTTTGCTGCCTTACGAGGCAGAAATGCCCTAAATGAAATAAAGAAGGAGAGAAAGTAATTGGTCTCTCCTGAAGATTCAAAACAGACGTCCGAGTTGAGATTCTCTCCCTCGATTTACTACTTGCCGAGTGGGACCCCTATCCAGAGCCTTTTAGCTTCTCTTCCTTTGTTTCCCTGCCTATAAAATGAGAAAAAGCATTTTTCTCTGCTGGGGGTGCTGAGGCAGGAGGATTGAGAATTCATACTCAGTTCAGACAACTTAGCAACTTGGTAAGACCCTGTCTCAAAATTTTTACGTAAAGGCTAGGAATGTAGTTCAGTGTGAAGGCCTTGGGTTCAGTCTTAATGTAAATACATTGAAGATATGAATGGATCAGGTATGGCCTTGGGGCTTCTCCTCTGAGTGTTCTGTGCCTGTGGCCTATAGATTTTGTTGCAGCATGCCATCTTCCTTATGTATATGTCCAAACATTATGTATTTCAGTCAAGGCTGAGTTTGAGAGACAAAATGGGCTGGTGGGAGTAGGTCCAGCTGCTGCACTTATGCAGGCTTCGCCTCGTGCTAGCCCACCGAGCTCCATGGTCCTCACAGCCCGGCCATGGGGGCTGGGTCCAGGCACCGTGTTCTTCGTTCGTCTATTAAAATCCTAGAGGCTCCCAACTCTCACAGCAGCTCAACTGTGGTCCTGTGGTATAGCATCTGAAGTGCGCCCTGAGCAGGTGGCCTGCTGGGGACCCAGTGTCCCAATCTCTGTGTATTTGAGCACTGGGTCCTCCTCTAGGGGATAGGTAACATTGATGACTCCAGCAGCTTCTAAGAATCCAGTCCTACCTCCCTGGAGATGGGCCTTCTGGGAAGACCCCATCATCTCTGTCTCCATGGGAACCATGGAAGGGATCTTAGTTACTTTTCCCTCATTGCTGGGATAAAATATGCGACCCCAGAGTTAAAGGGCG